>JBBPCX010083932.1:0-27111 GCA_037974365.1 Hydrocynus forskahlii | reverse complement strand
TGTGTGTGTGTGTGTGTGTGTGTGTGTGTGTGTGTGTGTGTGTGTGTGTGTGTGTGTGTGTATGTGTGTGTGCGTGTATGTGTGTATGTGTGTGTGTGTGTGTGTGTGAGGTTACTGTTCCATTTCTCAGATGGCACACTCTTTGGCTCTGTATAACTACATTGTGAATTCAGATTATGCGTGGTTGTAGCACAACACAGCATACACATACAAGAATAATGTTTATTTGCCAATACATTGTAAGCTCAGACTAATAAGAAAGCATATCCCCAAGATTACCACCAACTAAGACTGCTGTAGCACCAGCTAAGCCTGATGGTTATGGAGTTGCCCTTGCAATCGGAAGGTTCAAATCCCAGGCCTACCAGTGGCACCACTGTGGGACACTTGAGTGATGTCCTGCCCCCACACACTGCTCCTGTTGGTGGCTGCCCACTGTTAAATTCAGGTAAATGCATTAAATGCAGAAAATAATTTCACATTGTTCACACTGTGTGCTGTGGTGTGGTGTAATCATGCATGACTATAAGGGCCACTTTACTTAATTTTGATAAGTTAAAATGAGTTAAAACAGAATTCAAATTCCTTATTTAGGAAGTTTGTGGTTTTATTTTTTAATATTTGTCAATGAGATTTTTCAATGAATAACCATTGACTGCCTAAGTCTATCACTACCTTTGAAAATTGCCTATCACCTATATTATCTAAAAACACAGGTCAGGCACTTGTCTAAAGTGCAGCCAACCACTCGCAGAGTTTAAAAATGAGTATCTATAGACCTTTACAGGATGTTTTTAAAAACCAATTTCTATGTCAAATATTTTGTCAATCCTTTCTCTCCCCATCTCTCTCTTTTTCCATCTCTCTCTGTGTTTTTGTCTGTCAATTGTATGGCCGAAGAGCTCTTCCTCTCTCTATAAATAACCTCTGTGTTCTAGTGTAAGTTTGCGCCTTCACCCTTAGCCCCGTTGTGGGTGTGTATGTGTGTGTCTGGCTCTTTTCCCACTTTGCTCCCAACGGGTGTGTCCACAGAGGAACTTCCTGTAGAGCAGCGAGGGGTCATCTCCCAAAAAACAGCTTTTTGTCTGTGTCTGTGTGAAAAAGTGAGTGAAAGGAGAGTAAGGGAAAAGAATGAGACAAAAACCCTTTGTTGTGTTTTGAGGTGTTTGTGTTAGAAGCCAAGCTTCTCCTTGTTCTCCATCCCTAAATGATCACACACTCACATACACACAGATATCCACCATTCTCTGTTGAAGAAAAATGCTGAAAAGGCAAAACATGTACGGATTAGGAGCTTCAGTCACAGCTTGCCAATATATCAACAGGAACAGCAACAAAACTGTAATCTGCATTTACATCAGTGTGTGCGAGATCTTTAAAATAGGCCTGGAAACTGTGGTCAAAAGCACAAAATTATGCTCTGATGCTGTGATATGTGATGTGTAGGGTTCATTATAAAGAAGAATACACATTTGAGAGTATAGTGTACAAGCTTTCAGCACAGGTCTGACAGAGATTTGATAAAACGCGATATTGTCAGATAAGTCATTTTCCACCATATTCTCCACAAATGGAGTGCTCATGTGGTGTACACCAAGAGAATGGTACAGGCCTTAACATAGCGAGGGGGTCTTTGTTACGTTTTAATGGTATTACATTTGTCCCCTTAGAGAAGTGTTTTTTAAACCAGGCCCCCTAGACAGGTCTTATAAAAGTGAAATGAATCAAAACGCTGTAGCAACCAGATCTCAACCCAGCAGAATGGGAGATGTTGGGCCGACGTTTGGGACAGTGCTGTTCACCACAATCGTTAACACCAACTACCTAATCATAACCTTAATATAGTACCTCTTTGATTTCTTATTTACTATTTTTAAGTGTACATAATTAGACACTAACAGTCCGCTAAATATTTTTCACTTTTCACACCACACCAGCACATCTATTTTGCTGTAAATTCGCCTGAGTTATCTAAGAAAGCAAAGTCAATTGCCTGTTCAAAAAGTACAATTACCTGCAGAAATGAATATGTTTAAATGTATTCCTGAAAGGAACTATGGTTCATCTAGGCTGGGTGAATTAAAAGTTTTCAGTTTTGCATTTCATTTAGAGACCTTTTGAGATGACTCTTTGATCTCATGGCTTACTCACGAAATGAACACGTTACATAAGCAAGGCTCATTTTAACAGAATCAGGTGTTAAAAACATCACATTATGAAAGTGTTCATTTTAACACCTCCATTATAAACAAGGTGCAGTGGGTAGAGTGGGTGGCACAGGACAGAAAAGGCTTTATGTCTCTCACCGAGTTCGGTACATGTAACAGCACTTTATCCATGTTGCGCAATTATTTGTAATACATAACTGCTTTGTGCCATTTGTGTTCTTTTAAGCCACACTTCTATACTACTCATATATAATTACGTTATTACTCATATAGTAGTTGGCACAGTGAATTCCATTTGTAAATATGTAAAAAGCATTCAAAGGATGGCTTTTACTTTCCACAGAGAGTAAAATGTATGCATAACAAATTCAAATAAAAATGAAATATCTGAACTTCTGTAAAAATAGTCATGATAGGAAATTGATAGAACTCCTCGGCTTGTTTCAAAGAGGGAAAATAATTAAGATGCTTTTGTTCTGGGATTACAAAACTTTAATGCTCTCAGGACAAACTGATTGTTATTTTTGTAGCATTACAGTATTAGTTTATTGTGCGGCAGAAACTGACTATAAATATTGCAGACTTACTGCTGTATGAACTCGCTGAACTCAAATTCAGTTTACATGATGAAAGACACCAACAGAGATTCATGCATTAAATACCCAGTGAATCAGAATTCTCAGAGTGGTACTTTTCTTAAACTCTGGTGCCATGTTATGTGTCCAGGAGCCTGTGGTCTCCAGTGAATGTCTCTGGAGATGAAAAGCTTTAATTGGAACAACATGCCTGCTGTTCTCACAGCAGACGATTCACTATTGAGTAACATGATCATATTTGGAAAACCAACACTGGAACAACTACACACACACACATACACCAGCTCCTTTCCCTGACTGTGCATCCCATAGACTTTGGCTGTGGATGTTGGCCTAGAAGACTTCAATTTCAAAACTTCCTTTTTAAGGCTAAAACCAAGAAAATGTATTCCAATTTGTAAATTCAGCAGGGATGGGAATTCCTGTGGTATTAGCTCTCAGTCCGGCCAGTAGCTTTGGAAGACTCAAAGTCCAGATTTGACACACAGACATGCACAGTGTTGTTTCTGTGATTGGACTCCTCTCTAGAGCCTTGTTTGTCGCCATCTCTTGAGAGCTGAATGTGAAAATACATCAGTTTGGGTTTGTCCTATCCTTTGAGTACAGGCTCTCCCTGATCTCTAGAACTAGTGGAACATCTGCCATCATGAGAGTAACCATAGTGGACTTCGTGACCTGAACTACATTTTGTTGACATTCCACTACATGAATCCCAAACGCACCCTGCTTCTGTTACAAATGAAACATTAACAAGGGCTCTAACTAAACATATAGTTTTGTGTATTCAAGCCACATAGTAGCTAATTAGATGCTGGGCTAATTAACTAATGAGCTGAACGCAAGAAGGCACTGAAATGTGCATGGAAAGGGTTCCTGCAGTTTCCAGCAACTCCTTATAATTACACCCGATTGTCTTAAACTACTGGTTCAAATTGGAACTTCATATGTTCATATGTTGGATTGATATGGATTACGCTTAATCCTGGACTAAATTTTATTACCAGTCACATAAAACTCATTGGTTCCAACAGATAACAGTGTATAAATAACATCAAATAGCCACACAAAGAGAAATCCTATCAGGACACTGATTTTCTTTCATGTGTGATGACCTGAGACCTCTCTCTGTCTCTCTGTAAGGCAAGTGAGACAGTTGTAAAGAACACAATTCATTATACATTTAATCATCTATTTATTTCCTATAGCTTCTATTAGTTGTAAATTCATTACCGAATTTTCTAATTAGTAGGAACTAACACAAAAAATATCCTTCTTTCTTTTCCTTTCTCACACATCCTAAATTTTTCATAAATTATATCATATACCATGAATGATTTATAAAATGGAAATGCGCTTATAATTAATTGCTTGCTCCATAAGAGAACAGTCTGCAGTTCACTAAAATCAAATGAGTAATTATTCATAACTGTCACGGTATCCCAGCCCAAAAAAAAACTGTCTAGGACACTAACATGCTATTTAATTTATTAATTAAAAAATTATGAGGAGCAGGAAGTGAACAAGCACCATGCTCAGGCATCCTGACTGCTTTCAGACCCCAGGCAAGGTTTTAATTAAGCTCATTAATGAAAACAAAGCAACTGAAGTTAAGCATATCAAAGATCTGCGATGACTGTTTCATACATTTTATAACAGCAAAATAAATTATGGTACCAAAATCATATTGGAGTTTTATGAGGTATTTTGGGAATTTTCAGGGAATAAGGGTTGTAAAATCCATTGGTATATAATATAATATTAATCAGTCTGAAAGAGGTGATTCAACTGTACAGATTTACGAATGTTTTACTAACAAATATTTGATAATTTCATACTTTTTCCAGCACTCTCTTCCAAAAATGCACTTCAAACCTCTTAATTAATCTTATTAAGGTAAAATCTGAAATTTCATGAGGCAATGTGATCCATTTTCTAAAAATTCATAACTAAATGGGACTGCTGTAAAAGCTTCTGCGAGGCATGGTAATGAATGATGTCTAACACTGAGTGATTCATTTGCCATTAGCAAAGAACTGCAGTATTATCAAACCTTTTATCTGTTAACAGAGTGGAGAATGTACCGATTTCTGAGCACCAGGATCAGTGATACTGGCCAAGTAAAGACTGCACATGACTACAAGACAAGCTTTCGTTCTCTGAAAGGAAGGTTATTAGCACCGTCTGCCAATGACACAGACAGAAAGTCTATAAAGACAGTATCAGCATTTAACAGCTGCTTTGAGGAAAGCAGCTACAAGTACACTTATTTGCACATGCATGCATGAATGCAAACAGAAACACAAACACACATGCACACTCACACACGCATCTCTCCCTCTAACATTTTGATGTTCTAAGAGACCCTTTTTTCAATTAACCCCAAAAATCTATTTTTCAAAACTGGATTGATAAGACTGACCCCCAACTCTGCTACGGGGTAAACTATTTTTCTTACATCTCAGGAAGTATTCAAACATATCTCTGCTAATCTTTGATCACAACATAGCTGAACATGTAGAAACACAGATTATTTTGAGTTTTGAGTTTTTCAAATACATAAGTGACATGCTTTTTAATCCATGAAACTGCAAAATAAACAATCTCATTGCAGTCTAACCTAGTTCTACAGTGAATCTGCACTAGATTCAGACATTTTTTTCTGTCCTAACAGAAGCTAAACACATACATACACAGTATGTTGATTGATTACATAATCATCTGAGAAAAATACTCACAAATCAAAACTACCCTGATAAGAAGAGAAAATGCAAGGAGAATGGCGAAATAAGAGAGAAAAAACAGACACAGGCCTCCAGTGTGTGTGTGTGTGTGTATGTGTGTGAGTAAGAAATGATTTATGGAGTGCGTTCTGCTGTTCTATAGTAGCGGTTTGCTATGTTGTGGTGGTTTGCTGTGCTAATAGCAGAAGTAATTTCCCCCTCTTGTGTCTTAGTGTCTTAGTGTCTTAGTGTTAGAGGGTAGAGTTACATACTCACACCAGCTGAAAATGTACATGTGGATGTGCATCACACCAGGCCAGAAAACAACATTGAAATATCTGTCACACACATGAAACTTGAACTTCACTGCAGTTCCACATCCATCCAGCTCCACGGTAATAATGTGTAAATGTCTTTTTAGTTATATTTAAAAGCTGTTCAGCTGGGCAGTAAGTGTTTTTAACCCACTAATAATATAATTAATATGAATTATGTCAATAGTTATTATACATATGTCAATGCTTTAGTTTAATTTTAATTTCCAGACTTCTCCTTGCAGAAGCCCCGTAGTACTTGTAGTTCCATCATATGCTTGGCTTGGCTCAATTAATACTTCATTAGATTAAATCAGGTGTGGTGCTCACTGAATTTCGCAAATCCATCTGAAATCTGTATATAGACCTGTGATCTTCTAACCAGCTTACAAAACACAAAATAAGTTTTTAGCAGCGTTTACATTTTAATTCTAATTCTAAATGTGAAATGTTTTTGCTGGCAGAAAAGACTTACTTCTGAAATAGTCTGCTTTAGTTAATTTGCATAAGTGCATAAGGTTTTTGCACAGTACAGCATATCAATTATAGAGTGTGTGTTGCACTTTGTGAAACACATCTGCACACTAGATTTCATATACTAATGGTACACAACACATTGCAATGGCTCTCAACCCGCTCAATTGTGCAATGGCTCTCAATCGTGTCACCGTTGATCAGCCGAGTTATGTGAGGTTTGTTTACTGTCCTAAAGTGGCTTCCTCAGTTTTGTACAGTTTTGTAGATTAATGTAGCAAACAAATTGTGGAACATTATAATCACTACTCAGCATCAGTCAAACTGCACACCCAAACCATAACACACTTGTTAAGAAGCCCAGTTGCTTATGTTGTTTCTGCCACTGTATAACATCTAAAATGCTCTCAGGACTTGTGACTATTAAATAAATTATGTATTATTTGATGTAAAGACATTTTTGAAGGTCACAGTTTTGAGTACGGTTGATATTAATCATTTTGAGCGGCGTGAGCATGCCTTTGTGTGTGGGGGGGCAGTAGAACCCTGCTCAGGGTCACTCAACACTGAGAAGAGTGGCAGTTTAAAAGTCTGGGTGCTCACATGGGAATTCTAGAAAAAACACACATATTTTGACAAGCCCTCACATATAGAGAGCAGCAACACTCTACAACATTGAAACCCATTAGTCAACACTATCATGAGTAGTGAGCAATAATGCTTTCAAAAGTGTAAACTTGAATACTGAACATTTGTTTTGAAATTATTAAGATAAATTAATAATTAAAGACATTAAAAATTAAATGATTCATGTAAATAACGGTAAATAATGACTAGTGTTAAACAGCTCTGCATTAAGTAGCAATTCAGTTACACATTTCTCATGCATTAAGCAAGTAATCCGACAGAGGATAAGGACCCTTAAATCCCTCAGCATCATCACAGCAATCAGTCTACACAAAGAGCACACACACTCTTTAAGTACTGACAAGATGTTCCCATAGCAACCCCAGTCAAAACGCCTCTATGGTTCTCAGTATTGACTAGAACAGTAGAGAGAAACCCACAGTCACATATGGAAACAATGGTTCATGTATCCAGTGTTACACATGACGAGAACAAGATGGGGGATGCTAGATGTCTGCAAACTAGACCAGTGAGTTCAAGACAAAATCTAAATGTGATCTAAAGACAATGGGCTGGTTCTGGGCAGAATAAGAATAAGTGGCCTCACAATCAGCCACTTCGTGGGTGAACTGGCCAATTCAAATAGACCACTTGAATGTTCATGTCAAGTCACTAATATATACAGTAACTGCTACAGGGGCAAATGTGCACATATGAAAAGACCAGCTTCAACTGAGAGTCAGTATAGTAGCAAGTGACAAAACCTTTCATGAATAAAGGAGTTGTTAAGAGCTTTCTCACTGAGGAAAAAAGCTATTTTGCTTGGATAAGTAGGTCACTAAACACTTCGTTGTCACTCTGCTGTTCGTTCATTCGTTCATTCATTTATTCATTCATTTATGTATGTATGTATGCATTTATATTTTTATGTATGTAATTGTTTATTAATTTAATTGTAATTTCAACTTTTTTTTTTTTACATTTCAACATATCAGGTTGTGGTCTTTTCAATGGCAACTCTACTGATAGAAACAAAATGGCTACGCAACAGAGGATACAGTCATAATTAAAAGAAAAGGTGCGGAAAAAGACCCATGCAAACAAAACCAGCAAATATATTTCATTTGATAAATAAACCTTTGATAAAAGGATTATACCTTCCTCTCCAATTGCCAGAAATCCTATTTCAGAATTGACTTCAGTAATACTGCAGAATCACTAGCAAACTGCATGCTAAATATGATTGCCCTTCCTGATCATGCAGCTATAGTGCTATGTTTTGATATAAACACAGATAAAGAGAGAAAAGATCCCTATTACAGGTTGAACCCTTTAATCTGTTGTTCAGAGATGATCTCAAATCCTTTGTGGAGGTCACCTCTGGAGAAACAGATACAAGGACAATCCACCTGGGAGCCTCCAAAGCTTGTGGCAAAATTATTGGACAGACATCTAAAATTAGAATTACAATTAGAAATTTAGAAGAATAATAAGATAAGAAATGTAATAAAAAAACTTTGCAGATAAACCATGCACATAGATACATATATGCAAACTTAAGTTTCAATTACAGGAAATATATAATTAAAAAAGGAGAACCTCATGTGAAGAGGGAGAGAAAACAGGCAATTTACTTGCAAGACAACTAAAGCAACAAAATTCTTATAATTTGATCCTGGTAATTAAGGATAACGATTTGGTTACTACTTGGACTTAAACGAGGTTTTATCTCTGGTCAATCTCAATCAAAGGAAAATGACTTTTTTGGGGGGTTTTTTCACAACATTATATCGCCTAAATTGTCAGCGATGGAACTGTTCGGTTGCCCAATATAAATGAGTGATATCAGGTCTGCGGTATCACATATGAAAACGGGGAAAACATCTGGTCTTGATGGATTCCCTATTGAATATTCTAAACAGTACATCGGCATACTAGCACTAATATAGCTTACAATGGTAGACTAGCATTCTCTCCTCCAACATTTAATGAGGTTTTAATTTCAGCATAGCAAAACTATAAACTATACAAGATTAATCAATCTGGACTGTAATCACCTGACAAAGATTTTAGCCATGAGTTTATAAAACCCAAGTACAATACATCCAGATCAAAAATAGATCCTCTACACTGACAACATAAGAAGATTATTCAATTTGATCTGGGGTTGAATCAGTTGGACCAGAACCGAACATATGCTAAAAAAGCTTTCAGCTAAGCTTAATAGATGTTTTTGAAGTATCACACTTCATCACACTTTGGGGCAGCTGTAACACTCATCTATCTTTAACTGCACCAGGGCTACTACACAGTGCAGCTCACTGTACTTGAACCAATGGTTACAGCAATTAAGCAATTAAGGCGTAAACTTGGCGTGACACTAATCAAAGACTCTTTGAATTCTTTATCACACCTAACAGAGACTATGCCTGTATCTACAACATGCCATTTAAAGATAGTGATACATTTCAACTTTCACAAATGGTAATGCATATCTAGGAATCAAATTAATAGAGGAAATAGTTTTTTATTATGTGACCTATACTAAAATGTAAACCAATACCACAAAATACAGCATCTGGACAAATGGAAAAAACAAAAGTTTATATTATGGGATAAGGTCAAGATCAATGTCATTAAAATGGCTGTTGAACCCCAGTTAAATTATAATGGTGCTATGGTGCTGCCTCAGATCTGTAGACGATGTCATACAATAATGACATACATTTTATTGGAAGGGGGAAAACCACAGACTGGATTAATTTAAACAAGATCAGTGGTTATATCACATGTCTTTTAGATCATGTGCAACAGTGTTGAGCATGAGCGTGCGGAGGGGTCCAGCTTGTAAGATGAGGGTTTAGGGCTACACTCTACACAAGAATATAGCTATATCAGTAGAGCTGATGACCACTGTTGTAAGTTTACTCTGACAGATGCAAATATATGATGTGATACATGTGTGTGTGTGTGTGTGTGTATGCCTGAACATTTTCAAGAGTGTCTGACTTGCTTTGTGCTTGAGGTCATACTGATATGACATGGCACTGGATTGTGCCAGTCAAACTCCCCCTGATTATTCACCAGACACCCTGCCCTTGGGGGTAAAGGTCAAAGTTTAACACAGGGCTGCATTCCACTATATCTTGTTGGTATAAAGTACAACACAAAGACTGATTGCATGTGAGCATGAGGGAGGAGGCAAATGACCCTGAGGGCACATTTCACATTTGAGCATGACAGTATCCAGAAACAACCAAAGGTACTGATTTCTCCCTCTTCAATTCATTTCACAACAGATTTATGTTTGATAACGCACTGTTATGTTAGCATTCTGATCAGTGTATCATCAAACTAAAGGAATAAAAAATTCATGACACAACAGTTTTTGCACCCCAGTACAATAACTATTAAAGACTTTTCATTGTGCTTTCATTTCCACTTGCCCAAGGCCACAAGGCCTCATTGATAAAAACAAGTAATATTCTTTGACAACAAATTGATCAGCGAGGCTAATGATCAGAAGACCTGTCACACCAAAACAGTGTCCAAAAAGCAATCCCAGGACTGCCCGTGACACCTCTGAGGTACGCTTGAGCATGGCACCCTCCCAAAACACAGCTTCCTGGGCACTCCGTTCCTGGCTGCCCACTCCATCACTTGGTGAATGGTTTAAATGTAGAGAGCAATTTTGCACTGTTCACACTGTGTGCTGTGCTGTGGTGTGTTCACATATGACTTTATTTTGAGCATTTTCACATTTTACCCCAAACACCTGAGGATCATTTTTGGGCTTATCCTCTGAATTGTGGATCAGGTTTACAGGTGTATATGACATATTTGTTTATGCTGATACTGCAAAGTAATAAATCCTAATAATAAAATAATAAGTAACAGGTTTATCCCTTTACTGTTTTGACAATAAAGGTATGGGAGTTCACAACAGCATCATATGTTTATTAATATTATGTTCCCGTGCTAGGCTGCTAACGTTCAGACAGTGATGAGCAGCAGTAATTGGATGAGCAACATGTCCTTATGTCGGAAGCTGCAACCAAGTAGTCGTTCTCACATAGGAAGATCATGTGCCTTGTAGGACAGAACAAGACAGGCATTTATTTGGTCTTCTTTCAATACAACACTTGATAGTGGTAGTAAGGGGACAACATTAACCAATCATGTCACTTGATATGCAGCACTGGGAGAACAGCTTTCAAGCACACTACACCAGTGACAGCATTTTCATTTCGGTACTGTGTTGTTTTCCCAGAGTCAAAAACAGGCCAAACAAGTTAAACTCTCAGGATGAATTCCTGAGTCTGGAAAAAACTGTAGTGTGAGAATGCCCTTACTCAGTGGGTTATTACAAGACACTCCCACTCATAAAAATGAGTGTAGCGGCAAAAGAAAGACAAAAACAAATGAAAGAGTCTCGAAATTAACTTTACCGGAAAACAAAAATACTCTTAAATTTTCAAACAATTTGTATGTATCTATCATTAAATTCTGACACAGTGGAAACAGGTAAGTAAGAGAATCAAATATCTTGAAATATTACGTTTGGTTTCGCTTTATTTGTTCTCTATATTAATCTTTTGCTTGTGAATTTTATTTTATTTAACACTTTCTTAATTTTATATTAGGCACAAACCTAATATAAAATTACATTAATCATTACAATACAATAACAAACCTCTGGCACTTCAGAAGAGGTCTGAAAAATATACTGTTGCCATTGGAACACAACCTCATATCTCCAAAACAGTAACTTTAAAGTAGAAAAAAATTAATTGTTCAAACCATTTTATTGATTCATTTGTCATTAAATTCAGGAAAATTTTAAACAGGATTAGGTATTTTCAAATTAAGCAAAATGAATTCATTTAAATTCATTAGATATAAAGTCCAGATTTGACAAGTCTGCTTTCTTTCTGACAGCTAAAGTCTTCTTTATAGCTGTACAGATTAATCATACAGGCACAACAAAACATATGAAGCATTAATGAAAGCCTAAAATATTTGATGTAGACTAAACATTTAATCAAGTTTGAATAGGGCTCTTTGTGAATATTACTGTATTTAGCTGTATTTGTCTGTTTTTATTGAACGTTTTCTCTTTTTCTGCAAATCCTCTGCTGAAGTGCAAACACACCGGGCATGAAAAGATTTTTTTAAATCCACTCATCCTTCCACACGGTTCTCCCTAAAGAATAACCCAACGTGATGCCTGTCTCATCAAAGCATTGACCATGACAGCTTTTGCCTCAGAGAGGAAGTGTGCGTTGTGTGTATTTTAGAACGCTGTAGAGAAGGACCTGCCAATGGCAGTGTTTAGCTGTGTGTCAGTCCTTCAGCCTAACCAGACTGCTGAATGCAACTGGAATTCAACTCATGCATGTAGCTGACATGCAGTCAGCATCCAACCATTAAAACCAACTCATTAGCATCTCCTTTCTGTTCATATATTACTACTGGTAGCATTAGCATTCTGTGTATTCATAGTGTGTGCTACACTGCTATACATACTTCTATCGTGGGGTCCTTTGTCTATCCTGACAACTTATTTACATATTTACACAAAGAACAGACTGTTGCCTTTCCTAGTTTTTATACATCACTCCAAAGGAAGATCTGGGGGACTATTTAGGAAACAGATATGCAAATTGTACAGTAAATGTAACCTGTACTGAATCCCATTAAGCAGCTGGTGGGACAGATCCTGCAACTTATCCCACCCATGACAGAACAGGAAATTGCACTCAGAGGCCTTGGACACAGTTGGTGAATGTCACAAATGGCACCCAAACACAGCCGCTAGAGCTCAGCTATGCCCTGCAGCGCCAGCGCTTTAGCAAGATGAGCTAACTGGAATTATTTACTATCAGCTGTAATAGGCTTCTATTGTTACAGCACCGCCAAACAGTAACAGAAGAGCAAAAAACACAACACACCTGATACATACTTGTATGCATGGCATAAAATGAAAAATGAAAAGAAATCTGTTCTTGATCTGATTCTGAGTAATATATCATTAAATCCCAAAGTACTATTGGCCATGGGTTAGACATTATGCAACAGTACTGAAAATACAGTGCAGCAAAAGATACATATAGAAAAAAAGCACTTCTCCAAGTCCGCCACTGTGAGGCAAGCAGCCAAAAGCCTCAAATCCAACTCCACAGCCATCCTCATTTATTTGATAGTTAGAATATCAACTTCAAAGCTTTAGTGATAAAGCATCATCCCCTCAGCATCATCAGATACTGAGATTTGAATTTAATAGCCCTGCTAAAGCACACTTTCAGTGATAGTTTTGGCCGAAGGATTCTCATTCCTCATTACATAGCAGGTTCACCTAATCTCACAGATTCTGAATTGTTATTTTCTCAATTGCAGGTAAGTACTCTTTGTCAGGGCTTCAAAAGCTTCAGGGGAACAGCATCGCAGACCCTAATTAAAAACACTAAATATACTCCACAACTGCATGCAAAAAGCTGTGAATACTGCATTGAATAAGACGTACAATTCAATTGTAAACCACAAGGTTGTTCAAATAGAATTAAAGCAATCCTAAAGGAATACTCCAGCATATACCCATCTTAACTATCGGCCACATCTACACCATATGGTAACTTATGATGGACTATGCCTGAATCCACCATCATTGCAGATTTCATGATCACCCTGGCCTTTGACTCATACAAATAACCTAACCAGGAAAAGTAATTCCTGAATGTGTCAGCACTATCTTAGTTTCTTTTCGTAATTAAGTCTCAGTTAAGACTTTTTTGCAATGCACCATCACTTCAGATCCAGTTTTGGCATCATACTTGGTTAACAGAGGTTAAAGTTTTACCTGTTCCTTAAGGATGCATGCTTTCGGAAAGAATGTTGCACTGTTTACTGGGTTCTTGTTAAGTTCTTGTCTGTGTGTTCATAGTCATGATATCATTTTGACTTGAATGACATATTCTTTTGCTTTCTCCATCGGGAACTGCCTCTGGCTTTTTATGCTTTTTTTTTCTTTTTATCTTTAACATCCGATTTACTGTAAGCATAAACAATCTTAACAGTCATTTCAATATGTTTCCATTATTTTAGGAAGAAAACAGAAAGATTCATGTAGGCAGGTGCTGAAATTTCAATGCAGGGACAGTGATGTGTGAACCCATTTTTGCTGTAGGTCATCTGCACAGACAGGTGAACACAAATCCAAGGATGAAAGAGAAATTATGTAGCACAGTTACAATGATTTGCTGTTGCTGAAGGTCCCGTTGTTAAGCATTCAGACTTATGTATGAAAGAGTGAGTAACAGTGAGAGAAAAGGAGAAAATGACAGAAAGACGAGGGTAACTCCTGGCTCATCAGTTGTGATCAGCTAAGAAGAAAATTGGCTCTGAGATCAATGTGTGTGTGTTTCTCTCTCAGCACTAAATGACTATTCTAATCCATTTACATACCAGCACACAGCCCAAACCCTTCAGCTCCCCTCGGCATGCAACTCAATTAACCGTCCTGGCAGAAATACAGTAAAAAATAAGCACAGCTGCACGTATGCTAACAAGACAGCCCAAGAGAATCTATTAGCATGTCTGTGGTATCCCATTAGCACCAGGCTAAATTCTGCTCCAGGTGTGGACACAGAGATGTGACATCAAATTTCCCTAAAGAGTTTTAGCACCCATAACGATCACTTTACACATCTCTGAGGAAATCCAGACACATTAGCTTTTTAATTGACAGATACAGTTCCTTGTTACTCCACTTACAGAGTACATTCCACTGTAATATGTTGTGAACATTGTAATATGTTGTGAACATCAAATTTACTGCAATACTATTCAAGTGAGAGAATTCTGCGCAGTAGTCAGTGGATAACGTTTGACCTCAGTAGCAATGCTCAAACAACCTGTTTGTAGTGACGAATCCAGGGGTCCAGAACAAGTTTCAATGCGGCACTGAGCATCTGAATAGGAATAATTTACTTTTCTTTTTAAGCTCCTATCTTGGTTATTTGAAACTCATGAAATTCCAATTATTGCTTTGTTAAATCTTCCCTTCCCTGCTGTTTTGGCTCCTCACCTCTGCTCTCAGCATGAAAGCCTTTAGCAGCCGTTTAATTGAAGAGAAATTGTACTCGGCTGAAAGAAACCATGTCGGATTCCTGCTTCAGCCCAGTTAACCAGCTTCATTCCCAGTTTAAGACGTGGTCCCTCACATGTCTTCCACATTCTATCACACTGCCAGAGTTTTGCCTGACACCAATATCCACACTTTCATACCAAAGCTAAAGGTCTGCAGTGATAGTGCAGCATATGGCAGGGTTTATCAGTAACCATTTAAAGTAGTCACAACAAATGAAAGAAACAGATAAGTGCATCAATATAGGATATAAGGATGCTGTTACGCTGAATACAGCTGTTTATTTTCTCTTGTTCTATTACAACCTGCTTTAATAGTAAACATTTTGGGGAATACCGTACTGTACTTTTAGTAAACCACCAGTTGAACTTTTAGGTGTCTTTTTGCAAAATAGCCTGAACTGAAAAAGTCTGAAAAATGAGAAATGAAAAGCCACATCAGAATATTTGACTGTTGTTTTGGTGCTCTGACTGCAGGCCGTATTATTGTTAATACACTTTCAGCAGAAGCAGACACATAATCTCGACACTACAACAGAACAAATCTGTTCACTTTTAACTCCTTTCTGTACCTTTCTGACTCTTTCATTGATTCATCTTAAAACCTATAAGTCACAGCTGTCCTCCCAGAGGCGTCACTGGTATTGTTACCTTTCGAACAGAAACTAACATTCACAAACAACAGTGCAAATACTGTTTAGCTGCCTTGCAGAAATGGCAATTTTAGGATTACAGTACCATGTGAAAGAAATTCTTGTTCATTTGCATGGTATTAATGTTTGTTTACAATCTCACTAAAGTTATATTGTGTAAAAATACACTTTCATGCCAGATACATATTTAACTGACTTAATGAATATCCAGCTATTGGACTAAATCTGTCAATAACAGGGAGAAGTTAGAAAGTGGTTAAAAGAACACCCAAACATTCAAAAATTCCATGCTTATGCATTAATATTATTTGTTTTTGTCCTAACTTCATCTTTTCATAAGGAAATGAATGTCCAGATAAATAGTTTTGAGGCAGTTTTTTCAGATTCACAGTAATGTACTTCTTTGAAGATTAGAATAAGAGCTGTTATTTGAATAATAAAGGCCAACATCAAGAGAAATGAATAAGAGCAGTTTAAAAATATGTTAGAAGATGGAAAGAGCAGGGGATTCCCAACAACCATGCAAACAGCCACCATCAGATATCTAAGAGACAGGAGAATATTTAGGTCCACTAATTTCGATCTACCATTCCACTTTGAGGGAACTCAATACTGTGGTTCTAAGGGAAGTGTTGCGGTCAAAAAAAGAAAATAGAGGAAAAAAAGGAAAGCAATACAAGGCCCAAAGCAATGCTTAAAGCACAAAATCTCAAGTGAAACCAAACACAAAGGTTAATATTTTCACTGGAGAAACATCATGAGCACTGACCTTTACATTTTTTTTCATTCTGTTCCTTATTGCATTTAAAGCTCTGTTTTCATTCACTGAACTCATATTGCCTCATCATTTACCACAGGCCTTTTACATTAGAGCCATTTACTATAGGCCTTTTACACTAGAACCATTCACCAGAGACATTCACCATCTGACACTAGAAATACAAACGATTTATTTTTCTTTTTTAAGCATCTGAAGACAGTTTTGACCAACGACTACTGCAAAAATTACAGAAACAGACTACTATCACATACATTCATAATATTTATGTTTGGCTCAAACTGAAATGACTAAAATGACCAAATTACCTCTTAACTAAATCATGTGAAAATGAGAAATATTTTGCTGCTTTGGAAAACTCTTAAATCTTATAATATGCAAACAAGCATTATGTTCTTCTTTTTAATTTTCACTACGGCCCCCCCTTTCATCTTAAACAAGCATCCACGGGTAAATTTTAGGAATTCCCTCGCCACTTTCTTTTGATCACAGCCATCTCATTATTGCCATTTAATTATAATTACGGATTCTGTATAGCTATCTCTTCATGCATATTAAAATATATATTATTTTAATACATATTAAAACTTTCCTCATGCACAGAACAAGGTCCGTGTTTGTATCAGTGTGTCTGTAAGTTTAAAATTTAATCTTGGATGTGCATAAATGTGATTATTCACTAATCATTAGTGAATAATCACATTGGGGAGAGGGCTCATATATTTAAAAACATCTTATGTGCTACAAGGTGGCAGCGTGTCTCAAAGTGATCTGATGTTAGGGAAACCTTAGGTACAAACAATCTAAATATACAATACAAATATCAAAGTTACAACAATGATCTTAAGAGTCAATTTATTACCTGAAATGAGTTTTAAAGGTGAAAGGGGTATATATGTAATTTTCCATAACCTCTCACAATAAAAAATTAAATGAAATATTACGACTCAAGACATGGTGTATGTTTATGCAATTTAACATTTAACTGCAATAAAACATAGTACAGTTATGGTCCCTATTTAAAAGTAATGAAGACGTTTACTTAATGGTACACAAGGGGACCAATGCAGAGAGAGTATATTACCTTTTTGTGTATGGAGCTTTGATATGAGCATAAACTAAAAAAATTGATGTTACCAAAATCCAAAGTGATTTCAATGTAATAAAAGGATGAATGGAGGGGCAAATTTTAAATATCCAGAAGGATGTGTAACCCACCCATTGAAAAAAGAGAGGATAGACACAGATCTGACTAGAAAGCGTTTTAATGCAAATTACATTATACATTATACTTTCAAGAACATTAGTTTTTATGACATGCCTTGTTGGAAGGTAGCTTTGCACATACGAAAATTATCCATACTATATTATGATAAGCAGCACCTTTATTAGAGAAATCTGTTTTGTATTGTACATCAGCAGTGATTCTTTTAAAAACCTCATCATATCAAGAATGGTTATTACTGTACATATAACATAAAATTAACCTTGTGTTTATGGGGAACTGAGTAAATTCTGAAAAAGAAGCTAAGGCAGTAATTATGAACAAATAATGAAATATCTAGCTCAGTTAGAGCAGGGCTACATACTGCAGCAAGTAGAAGGTGAGAGGAAAAACAATAGAGCCCTGGAGGAACAGGGATGATAACACAAAGGATAAAACATCATATACACAAGCAATGAATACCTCAGCTTAGCGTAGCTTCAAGATATCTACTAAATTTGGTTGCTGCGATGCTAATAATGTGTGATATTTAAGTTTTTGCAAGCTAACTTTCGAAAATCTTAACCTAGAATTCCTGTGTGTGTGTGTGTATGTGTGTGTGTGTGTGTGTAAAAGCTTCCTAGAATTAATTAATTCATTATGGAAAAATGGTTGGTCTTTCTCTGTTTTGAGAATGTTTTATAACAAGCCCTTCAGCAACTCAGTGGCCCAGAAATTCCAATTAATATAGATTAGCACTTGCTCTCTTTCTCACCCCGCCTCTCTCTCTCACTCTATCATGCACACACATATACACACACTTTTAATTAATAGGGGAAGATAAAAATGAGGCTTCATCTGAAATAAGGAAACATCTATTCGGCTGTGGAGATTAATATTCTTGTACTCATTTCACCAACAAGAATGTACACAGAAAAACAGTTACAGCTCAGCGTGACCTTGTTTTCGGCTCTCTGTAGACCTCTTTAGGCCTGCCGAAGGTTTAAAAATGTAGGAAATGCATGCATGCAATTGAAGACATACACCAGTCAGCCATAACATTAAAACTACCTGCCTAATACTGAGTAGGTTCCCACACACTCCACAAGACCTCTGAAGGTGTGCTGTGGTATCTGGCACCAACACAGTAGCAGCAGATCCTTTAATTCCTGTATTTTTTTCCCAGTATGACAGGGCACATTATCATAATGTAAGAGGCCACTCCCATTAGTGAATATCATTGCCAAAAGGGGTATCATTTGTCTGCAAAAATATTTAGGTAGGTGGTACATGTCAAAATAGCATCCATATTAATGCAAGAACCCATAGTTTCCCAGAGCATCACACTGCCTCCAACGGCTAGCCTTCTTCTGCATTCATGTAGCCCAGGAGTGCACATGTCTAGTGGGCTTGGAGGGCTGGAGCCCAGCACGGTTTGGTGATTTTACTGCTCAGGCACACCTGATTCAACTCATCTGTTATTTGTCATCTGTTAAGTGTCTAAGTAGGGGAACTATCAAACTGTGCTAGACACCAGCCCTCCTAGACTGGAGCTGTGCACCCCAGGTACAGTCCAACAGAGGCAAATAGGAAGAACACACCGAATCATGAGGAGCACCTCCTCACACATACAAGTGTATTGCTCATCACTTACCGCACCATTCTTCCATCATTTCAAGATTTCCTCATTCTACCGCGTTAGCTCTTTTTAGTCTTCTACAAAAGAGTGACTGCTCTAGTCTGAGGTGTGGGTGCGATTACTCTTCCTCATCACGACCTCGCACATCAATTGCACCAGAGCATTGACAGATGAGTGACACACTGTTAGATTACTGGATTACACACACGTCTTCTGACACATTATGAATTGCTAGTCTACTGACCAATCAGGGTCCTGATCAACATTGTGAGATCAGTGCCTTTACCTGACAATTTTTCATTCTCTACATTTCCCTCTCTCTCATTCACCCAAATTCACATAGGCTTCCATCTACCTAAACCCTGAATGCTCAATATAATGCTCTTTAACTGTCAGGTTGTAAAATAAACAGTGAAACGTGGTCAACCCTAATACTCTGACAATCAAAAACTCATGAATACTCATTTCGGCAAATGAAAGGAAGTTATTGGCTTCCTGTTAACGCACATAGTTTTCTCCCACAGTTGGCAACATAATAAACCAGGTGCGACCCCATATTGAAGGTACTGCAATAACACTTCACAACCAGCCAAACAGTGGTTGAGGGGTTAATAGCTTTGCAGGGAGAAGATATGAGATCCTCACTCAGCTCGGATTTATATTGAAGACATACACAATCACCCACACCCGTATAAACACGCATGCACATCTCCTTTAGAAGTGTAATTAAGACTCATCAATCAGAGCAAGCATTGAAATATAAATGTAATCTTCGAAAATCACACACATGCTTGAGTCATAATTACTTATTCAGAAGCAGCAAGACAGAAGTACATTTAGAAGTCAATACTGTCATGTATGTGTGTGCCCACATCATTTCATTACAGTGACATTTTGATACATAATCAGAGATGATGAACTCTGACTGAACCCAGTTTCTTCATGGGAAAAGATCACTCACCTTGACGTCTCGCCATCTCTCCCCATTTATCATGTTAATTTCTGAGAACATCTGCATTTCATCAAACAAAAGTGATCATCAAATCACTGTTACAAGAGAACAATAAAGAAACGACAGCGTCAACGAACAAACTGCACACAGAAACATATTCCTGGACAATATAATTTTTTTTATACGAGGAAGTGGCCAACCCAGCTGGATCAAGATGAGGATGAAGATAAGGATCAGAATCACAAGCAAGAACAAGCAAAAGAGAAAGAGAAGAAAAGAGCAAGAGCAAGAGAAGAGATGACCAAGAGAGGAAATGAGCAAGACAAGAATGAGCAAAAGCAGAGAAGAAAAGAAAGGAAAAGAGAAGAGCCGAGAAGAGCGAAGCAGAGCAGAGAAGAAAGGAGAAAACCAAGATAAGAGATGAATAATAGAAGAGATGAGCAAGAGAAGAGGTGAACAAGAGAAAAGAAATGAGGCAAAAGTGAAGACTATAAAAACTTTGTCTTTTGTGCTCTTTTTAGCATTTTTGTGCAGAGAGAGAGAAAGAAAGAGAGAGACACAGAGTGCACCAACTAAGAGCCAGAGACTAGAAGGAAGAGGAAACAGTGTGAGAAAAAGAAGAGAAATGCCCCATCAGACATGCGCGTGAGAAAGAGCAAGAAAGAGCGAGTGAGACTATGGGAGTCATTCGATTACATCAAAACAACAGACAGGCCATATGGTTTGTATCTGCTCTCATATTAATAGGCCAAAAGCAGATCTAATTATTTGTCCATTAACTTGCCCAGAAAACTGCTGAAATGTGTGTATTTTGTTGGAAGTGGAAGATCACTCTCTTGATGTTACAAACAGAAATCGCTTAACAGCAGTTATGTGAATACATATTGTGCTTTTATGGGCCTGAAAGGGTGTGTTAAGTTGTGTTCAGTGAGTCCTGTGGTTATTGCTCTGTATGGAGTCATATTCACAGCGCTTTAGCTTTCAATAACAGCTGCTTAAGACCAAAGATGGCTCTGTACTCAGTGCGTTTCGTTATTGCTTCACGTGTCAGCTGGGAGATGTGTGTTCTCAAGATTTGTCTTTCTCAGGTGCGCACGCACGCACACACGCACGTACTCTTCATCCAGAGACAGATCAGAGATAAACCTTCCAGTTGCTTTTCCCAAATCCTACTGGATTCCTCCTGACAGCCATCTGTATGCTGTCCAATTAGCAAGAGTTCACCTGTCTCCACAGTAATATAGCTAATAAAGTCCATGGCCATGTTTGGGCTGCAGACTGTTAGCTTTACAGGCCATCTCTCCCTATTCAGCACATAATGAGAGTTACACCTGAGTTCCTCTTTTTTTACTTTACCTTTCACTTGCTATGCCCAAAATACCTCCTCTCTACACTCACTAAAATCTGTCAGCACAGCTTTCCAGTTCATCCCAATCCAGCATATATGAGAAGTTCAATACTCTCTAGCTGCCCCACCCCAAAACACCATTTCACTCTTCAGATAAGATGCTCAGAGTTCTTTGAAAAGCTTTGGAATGCTTCGCTGCCAAAAAACAATTTCATACTTCCTTGCCTCAGTGGACTGTGAGTGTCCAGACTACCTCTGCTTCAGGAGAGTGAAATATGTTGGTCTAATTCCAATTCTCAGGCAATGCCTTCCAGCTCTACTACAGATGGGTTTCAGCTTTAAAGCCCCTCTGTCTAAGCACTGTCCTTCTATGGCTTCTGCAGCTGGGCCTCAGAGGCTGAGAAATACAAAACTTGCAGCCCACATAATGTTGTAAAGTCTCAAGTGAGAATGTGTTTCTGTCAGCACACCATAACAGATATTGCAGGAAATAGAGGCTCCACTTAAATGGACTTCCCATCACAATGTATATATATTGTTTACTTATTAGCCTAATGCGATATTAAAATGTTAAGCTAATGCAAGCAACTAATAATTTGCATAAATTAGATTTTTTTTCACCAGGTTAAGCATAGCAATTATTCCTTTGGCAAATAAGCAGATGGAAGGAAACAAACTAGGAAATAAAACTTTAGGCATAAGTTTGGGCAGCCATGGTCAAATTACAGGGAGCACAGTTCAGCACATTTTGTTTACAATCACTGTTTATTGCTGAATTTAATACCTAAAAAATAAAGAAAAACAATACTGTGTAAAAGTTACAGCACAATCTATATTTTATGTTTTTTTTCTTTTCCAGGATATTAAACTCAAATAAGGTTATACAAATTCTACTACAATGTGCATGCGCACATACACGTGCATTGTTTAACTTGTTTTGTTTCATTGTAAACTTATTCAAAACTCACCTGCCCAACTTTTCAATTTTGTGAATAGCTCAGAGAACCCAAAAACAGGATGTCGAACACCAAACCCTGCTGATGTGCTTGGGCCATGCAGCATTGCTCACAGGCAATATAGAATATTCACTGAAATGTTGTGCCTTGTGTCATCATTTGAAAATGTAATCAAAAAGGTGCATATGCTTCCTTTCAGACTTTTAAACAGTCACTGATTTTAAATCTGATGAGCTGAACTACAAAAGGAAAATAATACATAAAAAAAAACATGACATGTAATGTAAATCACTGATTACTTATGGACAGCAATGTATTTTACTCAGATTTCATGATAGCACAAAGCCCTATTGTTCTTCTTATAACTCTAGTCAGTCATGCTTGAAGAACACACCAAAACAGTGAGTGTGTCTGGGAAAGGAAATACCAGTGTGCTAAATGATTGTTGGGGCTGGTGTAGGTGTGATTTAGTCTTGATGCAAAACGCAGAGCTCTACAACGTCGTGGTTAGTGGAAATTTTGACTTTGATTATGAATGAAGTGGTATGTAGTTGACTGGGATTGCTCGCATTGCTTGTCTGCCAATCTGTGGTTGAATTCCTGCCTCATTTCCACCCATGTCCTATGTTACCCACTTTGGAAAAATGCTTATGTTTCTCAAAACGGAGCAGTGGTTCTGACACATGAATGAATGCATCTAAGTAATGCTGTTTTTTTTTCTTAAATTGGAGGCAATACATTTGTAACTAATTATACCAGTCACTGATGAAAAGTTTTTATTTTTCAGCTGGTCCTTTATCCCTTTTTTACCATGAACTACTGACACAGCAGAGACAACAGCACAATATTATTCTTTATCATGCACTAACAGAGTTTACATGGGGCAATATGTAAAGCTGTTGAAATTGTTCAGAAATATAGAAACAGATTTCTGAACAGATTTTTAAACCTCGCAAAGGCTGCACCAGAATTTGCAAGAAACCAGATGATTCTTCCTGAGTGATGACAGAGTAACATCATGAAATGCCCATGAAAATAAGAAATGTAAGAAAAAAAAAAAACAATTTGTCATTTTTGGTGTAGCTCCATTTTAACATGCTGCACTTATCACAAAAGGCAGATAAAATAGCACATCACTCACAGAGCTCACACTAAGGCAGCATCAGTTATGTGCTAATGGTATAAGACAGGCAGCCTGGCATGCCTCACCTTTAACCTTCAGTGTCCACAGTCAGATCAAACATACAACGAACAGCAAAGGAGTCAAGCATGAAAAATGTGTTTAATGGTGTATGTGTATAATGGTGTGTGGTCCTTCACTCCGATAAAGAAACTCAAGGTGAGCGGCGCCAGTATACGCTAATACAGCATACAGTGTGATCTGACATGATATTTTCCTTTTATTTCATCTCTTTATAGTACTCAGTTCAGCTATTTGTCAGCCCATTCCTCCATCATCTTTCTTTCACTCAGTCATTCTATTCCATTTCTCAGCCATAGCTCCTGCACCATAGCAAAGGCTTACATCATGAAAATGGGCTGATATATGGAGTAAGTGGAAAACTGGGAAAAGTAAATGCTGAGAGTAACTCTTAATTCTGTTTACATATTGTAAACTCCCTCTCTCCACTAGTCCACAATCACCTGCATCTGTACACTAACTGTTTGACATGTATGTCTCATTCAGACTTCCTCAAGGTCATATTGTGACAAATGAAGCTCTCTACTCTCTACAGGATGTTAAGGCTGCACTGTAGGCCTGACTGGATGTATGCATCTACCCCATATCTTTTAATGTATGCACAACATCCCCCGGGCACAGAGGGCTCTATGTTATTAAAAAATAATGCCACTATACCGTTACACTTTGCTGTTGTGTAATGCTTTCTAATATACTTTAAAACAGCAATGGTATGACATGGTTAAAAAATAGCTTGCTTTATTCTGACCAAATAATTTCTGTACTTTCTGTGAGGAGTTTTTATGTTCTCCCCGTGTCTGTGTGGGTTTCTGATGCAAGCTCTAGTTACTTCCCAGTCCACAGACATGCACGTCAGACAAATTAGAGATGCTAAGTTGCCCCTAGGTGTGAACGTGCATGAATGTGTTATCTTGTATGTCTGTGTGTATGTCTTGTTCATGGTGTTTCCCTGACTTTTGCCCTGTGGCTGCTGCGATAGGCTCCAACAGCTCCTGTAAACATGGTTTGGATAAGCAGCTTAAAAAATTAATGAATGACTGGTTGGTTGGAAAGCTTTTTTGCATACTGAATCATTCAGCGTTGTAAATGTTTCCAAAGTCCTGCTAAAAAATTACAAATGATATACTGGGCAGTCCAACCTCTTGGCTATGTAAAGAAGACAAACTAAACCCTTCACGTTCCACTCCAGTAGAGCACCACAGCATACACCTTCCAGTCTGCACAGTCATGCCCTTCACACTCAGGGTTTCAGACGAATACAAATGGCTCAGTGAGTTTAGAGAAATACAACAATAATAATAATAATAATAATAATACTAATAATGACTGTGGGTAAACACCCAAGGTGTTCAAGAAGTCTGTTAAAGAAAGGCAGTGCATACACAAAAATCAGGCAGCAAGGACAGTTGTTTTCTTCCAGAAGAACATTTATAATTCAATGTTTCCATGATGTATTTAAAACAATGCATTTAAATACAGCCTCCTACTAATGCTTTTAAACAGTTTAGCTCTGCCTAGTCATAATAAAGTAAAGAGACTTTATGGAGACGTTTAATCCAGGCTGCTTTTTGAATCAGGCACAAGGCACTTCTCATCCTTCACTCATTATCTTGGATCTCTTGTCATCTGAGAGGATATACAGAGCTGTCTGATTTCTCGCCGCAGCTCTTCAGAGGCAAACTCAACCTAGGGAGTTGTGCAAAGAGAATGAGTGATGAAACAGAATGCAAAACTAGCATAATAGTCTAATATATCCACTCTCATATATGAACAGAATCTTTTGGAATATGCTCCCTGTAGACTGTAGAGTTAAACACCAAAAGTAGTCCCTCATGCTACAGAATTACTACTTTTTGTTCATAGATATAAAAGTGCATATATGCTCTATTTTTGATGCTTGTAACCAATATATACACACACACACACACACAAATAACACACATACACACTTCTGAGACGAGTTTACACTATGGGTTGGTTTCCCGGACAGGGATTAAGACTAGTCCTGGATTATGTAGTGCTGGGAATAGAGATTTTCCATTGCAAAGGAAAGGGTAGTCCAAGACTAGGCTTAATCCCTGTCTGGGAAACCGACCCTATATGTTAACATTACTGTGAGGATTTGATTCCATAGAATCAGTAAGAAGGTCTGGCATTGAAGGTCTGGTGTTAATGGTTTAATGGAGCTCCACCACTGTTCTATGACCCAACGCTGGGATCTTCATACGCCTCTGCTCTTCGCATGGTGGCCTTATGCTCATGTGCAGCTGCTCCCATGGTTCCATTTGCAGGTCCCTACTGGCAGGTTTTTTTTTATGGATATTATACGAGCTGTGTGTGCCACTGAACACCTGTGTCAGCAACAACGCACCTTAAAGTAGCTGAACTCACTCAGAAGTGGTGCCCAGATGCCTTTGGACATTTAGTTCAATGTCACTGCAGTCCTTTTGTATGTCACACTGGGTTTATCCAACAAGATCACCACACACTATGAAATTATCACATTTCTAAATGTCAACCAGCCTTTTTACCTACCATGAATAAATCCATTAGAGGTAAGGAATTATAGCAATTAAGTTCAAACGGCTGTCACGGCAAAAAATGTGATAATTATACTTTGTCTGCTGATGTTAGATTTAGGCTTTAGTTCATGGCTGAGGGGTAAGTGTACTCAGTGTGCTAGTAACAATAAATAAAAAATAACTGCGGCTATCTTACTCAATAGGGACGCCTGAGGTACAGTTATGTCTCGTGATCGCAAATCATTAAAGTCAACTTCAACCAAACAGCAGTCTGCGGGAGCTAACATGTATCTGTTGAATCACTTTGATCCTAACCCTGTGAATACAATTCAATAAAAAATGATCTAAGATTAATTATCTGCAGTTTGGTGGGTATGAGTCAGAAGGCTAAGAACCCAAGTGTGAAATTCCACAGCATAAAAATTGCCTGGAGCAAAAAGGTAATTGTGATTGAAAACCTCATAATAATCGGAGGGTAGACAGCTATTGGAAAACCTGGCATTTACTACAAGTTGGCAGAAGAAAAAGCCAGAAACCAACAGAGCTACAGCACACCAGGTTCTAGGTTCAAATGTAACAGTACAGATATAGGTTTAACAAATAATCTGACGTAAAATGTGCCATCCTTGAGAAACTTGCAGAGTCAGACTGGTTCACAATAAAAGTTACAATAACCAGACACCCGCAGGGTTTAATCCCTCTAAAACAGGGGTGCCCACACTTTTTTGGCTTGCGAGCTCCTTTTAAAATGACCAAGTCAAAATGATCTACCAACAATCAAACCGCTAAACATATATTTATTTACACATATACGGAG
>JBBPCX010083887.1:0-26042 GCA_037974365.1 Hydrocynus forskahlii | reverse complement strand
TCTCTACCTCACTGTTCCTCACCAGCCTCTCTACCTCACTGTTCCTCACCAGCCTCTCTACCTCACTGTTCCTCACCAGCCTCTCTACCTCACTGTTCCTCACCTGCCTCTCTACCTCACTGTACCATCCTGCCTTCTGTTTAAGTCTATTTACAGCAATAGCAAACCAGGACACTGCACTTTGTAGTCCATAGACATTAGATTACTTTTGTACACTTCAGAACTTGTTTATACTTGTAAAGTTCTTTTGAATGTACTTTTTCTATCTTTTCTTATTTCAATATTTTCTATATTTTATTACTGAGTTCTAGTCTTTAATTTTCTCGTTAATTTATTGTAACTATACTGCCCTGTCTCAAGGACATTTCAGGGGCATATTTCACTAGTGTTGTTTAACTATGTATGTGACAAAGACTCTTGAATCTTGAATCACTTCACATCTGAACAGGCTCACATCTTCTTACACACCACCCTAAATATCTAGCACTTATAACTCTCCTTTGGTTCTCCTACTGTTCTGAAGCTTCAGTGTTTCCTCAAATTGTAAGACGCGGATAAAAGCGTCTGCTAAATGAATGTAACATAAAATGATGTAATGTAATGCGATGCAATGTAATTGCAATGGTAGTAAAAAAAAAACCTGCCCAGGGCCCGTTTCTGAGTGTAACCCCCGCCGAGGGAATGCTACTCTTCCCGCTCAGGCGTATTTGGACTCTTGCTTTACCTCCATAAGCACCGACAAGAATTCCACGCATTCTGACCCTTTTTTTCCCTCTTCTTCTCCCTCCCTCCAAAGTCCTCTGCCCAAACAAGATATGGTTTCCTTCCTGAACGTCCTGTGGCCACATACACTCGTCTACTTATTGCACAAAACCAGTAGGGCCTAAACATCTGAGCAGTTGAATTGGCCTTGAGGTTGCTGAATGAAAAAACTAAACAAAATGCAAAAGTAAATGTACCTGCAGCTGCAGAGGAGCTCTGCATCTTCTCTTTTCTGCTGCTGAGTTTTTTCCTCCTCTGGCCGAGGCGAGAGGCTCTCTGGGCTCCTCTTGTGACCCGAGGTGGCTGTTTTCAGACTCCTCAGATAAACCCATGGGAAAGGGGAACTCAACTGAGAAGGCGAGACGAGGACAAGGCTGGGGCCGACTCCTGCACCGATGAGGCGAAGTGAACGAGGAAGGAGAGCTCGAGAGGTTACTGCACACCTACCTGCAAGAAACCAACCAGACAAGTCTCAGATGATCCCTTCAGCCAGCGTGGACCATCGTGGAGGGAACAGAATAGAGAAGAGGAGGTGGTTCCTCTCTCCTGACCAACACTTGCAGACCCAGAAGCTCTGAACTCCTCCTATCTGCTCATCTCTCCCACCCAGCTGGCAGAGCTGTCAGCCAGAGCCCTCCTCCTTCCTCTCTGCTACGTTCGCTCTGATACTCACACAAAATCATTGGTAACACTCAAAAAAAGGCAAAATGTTCTCATGTGTTGATCCTCTGGAGATGCCTCCTCACAAGTTCGGCCGGCAGGAACGTGTTTGCCTTTGGAGTGTTGTATAAACCATGAAGTGGAAGGTGCGAGAAGACAGAGAGGGCCCTGGAGAGAGCACACATGTGTGTGTGCGTATGTGTGTGTGTGTGTGTGAGAGCGAGAGAGAGCATATCAGTCGGAAGAGATCACAAGGGTGGAGCTTTGACTGGCGGTTTAGAGTTTCAGGAAAAGTCAGCATGCAAACGAAGCCCCTGACTGTAAAAGTGTGTGTGTGTGTGGAGATGTTGTTTCCTGTGCACCAGCATGCAAACCTGTGACTCTATATTAAAATGAATAACCAAAACTACTTACAAAATGATGTAATATGTACTGTACTGAGTCAAGACTTTTGCTTTGAATCACCTTGTTGGTGAATCAACTTGTTGGTTTTCTGCCTGTCATACTGTGTTATCTTTGGCATGCTGAGTAGATTATATAAAATAAATGGGAACAAATGTTTTACTGTGACAGGCTGCAAAGTGCCTAAAGACACAAGGTGCCTCAGTCCCTTCAGACTCTCTCTCTCTCTCTCTCTCACACACACACACACACTTTAATGGATGGCACATTCACTAAGAAATGGCTGCAGGCTGAAAAACAAAACAACCCCCACACCTTCACTGACCGGTCACTTTATTAACAACAGCCTCCTCGTCCAGGTGTGAGCAAATGTTTGAACACGCCCAGTCAAATGTTTTGTTGTTTTTCTACCTGAAAATGAGTTAACATGTCCTCTGTAGAGGATACATGTAAATATAATGCATTTTAGTGCAGTTTTTTCTGTATTTGTTGAGTTTAACACACTGAGGAATAAAATAATTAATTACCTAATGAATAAATGAATGAACGGACAGATGGACGGACAGACAGACTTTAACTTAGATAAACAAAATGTGTCAAACAAGAAACTAAACTGAAAGAATGGCCCCTTTTAAATGCATTGTTTAATTGTTTGTGTCATTAGAATGAATGCATTTACATATATCCATCCATTTCACATAAAGCATGTTGGCCCCGCCCATTCCCACTGAAGTTATAAGAAGTGTTTTGCCCAAGACTGCATGTAAATGTAAAAAAAGTCATTTACATTTACATCAGCGTACCGTAACAAACACAGCCTGTTTAATTTTAATGGGATAAAGAGAAAATGCAAAGTAGTCCTGTACAAATTAATTACACTACAAACTGGCACGTAAAACCACACAAAAATGTAGGATACAGACCCTTTAAAAGGGGAGGTCCAAAGATTTTTTTAAAAATTCTGGATAATTCATTTGGTGAGATGTAAACAAAGTCATTCATAGCGGTTTGATGGGCAACATTTTATTTACTATCTAAAGTGACCAGTGACTCCACAGGTTTTCTGAGTTGTTCTATGTAATGCTGATAGCAGAAAAATAGTGGTGAAATAGTAGTGACAGGAGGTGAAAAGCTTTTTTTGGGTACAGGTTTGCTTTACAATGCCATGCATGAATAGTTCTGCCATTAAAGTAAAGTGGCCCATTGTAGTCACACACTAGTACAGTGTGAAATTCTTCTCTGTATTTAACCCATTCACCAAGTGAAGCAGTGGGCAGTTTTGGGGTTCAAACCCACGACCTTCTGATTGTAGGGGCAACTCCCTAAACACCAGACCACCAACTGCCCCAATTAAACAGTTAAAAAGTAATTTGTATTTTGCTTCTCGTTCTTCGTCCTAAGGCCTATTGGCCTCTCGTCATGTTATAGGAAGTCCTAGGGAATCCAATTTGGCCGACTAAACTGAACCAAATCTAAATGAATCATTTTATTTTTCAAGATGTGGTCTGAGCGACTGCTCTCCTAGTTTCTCAGCATAAAATTAGGATAAAGCAGACCCACGTCTTGGCCTCTTCTCCTACTGTAGTAAGTTTGGCTGAGTGATGTGAATTGAGCAGACGTAACTCACTTTTTCTGCCAAGCACTGTAGAGTGACACAGCACTGTGTGGACAAGTGAACTGTCAGTGTTTCAATATGAAACACAAAACTGACCCAGCTCTTCCTTATTTCATGTGAAAGACATTAAATGGATAGATAAATGGATAAATGGATGTATAGAAGATAGATAGATAGATAGATAGATAGATAGATACTTTTAAATACAGAAACACAACTTTTATTTTGAAATTCGAGGCTACTTTTATACGCTCCTCTGGTGACAGCTAACTCTTCACGGCTCTAAACTCGTAGTTTAATCCTCTGCGGGGATTTTTTATTTATTTTCATAAGATGTGCCAAATTCAGGATTTCTGAAGCAGCTTAGCTCGTTCTGAATGTCTAGACTCTGGAAGAGGCGCTGAAAACGCTGTCGTTGTTTTTAAATCGCTCCGTGTGTGACAACAGACTAGCCGGCTGGCTAACATTACCCTTGTTTTGTTTTGTTTTGTTTTGTTTGTTTCTTGTTCTTTTCTCGCGTCAGGCGAAAGTTTACACTTTTTGTCGTGACAGTTTAATAAATAACCAATCCTCTTCGTGGTCAGGATAAAGTGTGCCTTTTGTTTGGCAGTTTTAAGGCAGTATTTGAGCTCTTCGTGTTGGGAGAAAAGCTTTAACCTAGCCTAGCCCCTGGTTTAACACATGAGTCTGTCACTCGTTGTGATCCGTCTGGAGCTCGCAGACCAGTCTCTCATGCCTCAAGGCTTTCTCTACAGTGCTGGTAAGCTATAAAGTTGTCAGTAATGTTTAAAACGAGCTATGTTTACATATACCATGTCCTCAACTGTATACATTAAGGACTAATTACAATCAGGTCATATGTGTTGGATACCACAGCTGTGCACCCCACTAAACTGAATCGAATCCCCTGAATCATTTTATTCTTCAAGTGTACAGATACACTGCTTTCCCATCAGAAAGTGTTTGTATTTTGCCTCTAGCTCTACGTCCTAAGACCTATTGGCCTTTCGTCATGTCCTAGGAAGTCCTAAGGAATCCAATTTGGCTGAATAAACTGAACCAAATCTAAATGAATCATTTTATTTTCCAAGTTGTGGTCTGAGCGACTGCTCTCCTAGTTTCTCAACATAAAATTAGGATAAAGCAGACCTACGTCTTGGCCTCTTCTCCTACTGTAGTAAGTCAGGCCTCCAGTTTGGCTGAGTGATGTGAATTGAGCAGTGCTGAATCACTTTGTCTGCCCAGTACTGTAGAGTGACACAGCACTGTGTGGACAAGTGAACTGTCAGTGTCTCAATATGAAACAGAAAACTGACCCACTACTACTACAGTGAGAAAGCTTTTTCTTTGTTTCTAGAATACCCTTTAAAGCTGCGCTCCCATTTTGCTCTCCTTTGCCACAAAAGTGACCAGGCTTTGTGTTTTGCAGGTTTGCATGTGACTCTGCATACAGCATCTGGTGTCTGTAATTCACTAATGGTGAAACCCAACACGATCTGCTCCTTCTGTCTGCTTCCCTTTCAGATGAGGAGATGTCAGAGGAGGAGTTGAGAGAAAAAGCTCTAGGCTCAGCTAAGAGCGCACTGGTGGGCAAAACGGAACTGGAGAAAGCAGCCATCCTCCATCAGCATATTGGAAGCAGGGCCATGTCCGACATGGTGATTGAGACCTTGACATCCAGCACAGGTTGGGGTTTTCAAGTCGTCTGTAGAAACAGGAGGACTCAAATATGCTTATATGAAAATCAGCCAAGACCTGGTTGGGTTCCAGAGTTGTTCTGTAGCCTTATGCTGCAGCTGTGAGGCCATCGTAGCTGATAATTGTGCAAACTGCATGCCTAAATCATCACAAACCACAAAAGCAAGTGCTGCAGGCAGGTGTGTCGTAACTGAGGTATGCGGTTTGCACAATGATAGTTTGTATACTTTCATTCCTTACATGAGCTCCACTGCTTACATCAGCGGTCCTGGCAAATTGTTTTTTGGGTTTCTTTACATGCACTAGTTGCAGGAACAGTAGCAACATCTCTTAAGTCCCTCCTCTGTAGATGCACCAGATGAGAAGGAGGCTGATCAGTCCTCTGGGGACAGCAGCAGCACAAAGGAGCAGACAGATGGAGCTCCGGTCCCTGACTCCCCATCCAAACAGCTTCCAGACCAGATCTCCTTCTACAGCGGGAACCCATCAGTGGAGATCGTCCATGGCATCATGCACCTCTACAAGACAAAGTGAGACTCTGTTACTGGAGATGGCATGATACCACTTTTTCTTTTCTTACTGATATTAAAACCTTACATCCTGTATTTGTTTATATATATTAAAAAAGTGCCATGAAAATTAGCTGTTTTTAATTAAGCCCTTCACTTAAGATGAACATCTAATGGTGGCCCATCACACTCAAACCACTTATACTTCACTTTCTCTCTGATATCTGATCTGGCATGTTCTGTGGATCTCAACCTCTTATCCACAATTCTGTCTCAGTAATGATCAGTTTCTCTGTTGGCGGTACAACCAAACCACAGAAGACATACGGTCTCAAAATGTCTTATAGGGAATAACCACAAATATCTAATTTGTTCACAAACAGGATTTAAGTCCCTCAGGGGCTACTTTGGTCTTCTCTGGTCTTCCTCGGCATTCTTCTTGCTTGATTAAATTCATTTTTTTTTGCCATTTTGCATGTTTATTTTGTGTCATCTGTATTTAAATAAGGGTACAATCAATAGGCAGCATTTCTAATGTCTTGCACTTTTCTAAGAAACATATGTGTTTTAGGCTTGTTATTTATAATTATATTTAAAAAAGGCTTGTTATTTATATTTATATTTACAAAAGGTTTGTTATTTAATCAAATAACAATTCATACTCACTTGCGTGAATTCAGTCTCTCCTTTGGCCATGAAAAACCAGTCCACTGTGGCTGAGGCCTCCACCTCCCCCCTCATCTTACAGGAGATACAGCCTAGCTTAAAGCCCTCGCCCACCACCGCCTCCGTGTCCGAATCCACCTCCACACACGCTCCATTACTGAGCAGGGCTATGGGGGCAACACACACACACACACGTATACACACACACAGTCAGTCACGCAGCACGTGCATCATGTCTGATTAAAGAGCTTTAAGCCTCTATGAAAGTATCACTGATGCCCATTCATTAGTTCTACTGCCGCTGACGTTTCGGCACTGCAGGCATTACTCTGATCACAGCCAGCTGGACATTAGCTTTGTTTTTTTTTTCTTTTTGTTTTTTTTTTTTCAGTTTGTCGTGCGTGCTTCTGCCACCCGGAAAAGTGCATGCTGGCTTTTCTTTCTTTGTGTCCAAGGCAGAGCGTTTGTGTTGCATTGTTTATTTCCACTCATAATGTCGAGTAATGAGGCCCTAAACTGGTCCAAATTGCCCATGTTTTCCTCTGCTGGGGCCCCGCCGCAGTCACTTACCTCCTTCCTTACAGTCCGGACACACTAACCTCATACATTACCAGTTAAAGGTTTTTGCACACCACAGGTTTTACCACATTTATTTCATAAACTGCAGATTTCTATTCTTGTTTGCATTGGAAAGTTGTTGAATGAACAACTAAATGAAAACATGTCAAGTTTCCTTTATAAAGACAGAAAGAATATGTAACAGTGCATGTCTGACATCTTATTAACTGGTGTGGTGATGCAGAGTTAAATTCTGGACTGTTCTTTAACTTTAAATGCTCTAGTTAACTGTTTAATTTAATAGCTCATTACATATCTAACACTTGTCTGGTGATCCACATTATAATTATATTAAGTAGCTTTTTGCAGGTCAACAGTGATGAATAAAAATTTTTCTGGCTAATAAGGGAACTCAAATGGGGAACTGCAAATTTATTTGTAGACAAAGAATATTGAGTGTATGTTTAGTAAATATTAAGTGAGTAAATGTGGGCCAAAACATTTGACTGGTAGTGTAAATTTACAATTATTTATTTATTTATTTATTTTTTATTATTTGATCAATTTATTATTCATTTGATTTGTTTATTTGCTAGATTTCCCAGCCAAGGGTTTGTTGCTGGGCTAAATGGGACTGGGACCTGTGCTCCAATCACAGACTTGCTCTCTTATAGCTACTGTTGTGAGGTCATACCGCTGGGATATGAATCAGGTGTTATTCTAGGTGTCAGGTTTTTATTTTAGTGTTTAATTTATTCGAAAATGTTTTAACAAAGTTAGCTACTGTTCACTTTACTGGCTTCATGAAACTCAATCATATCCCCAAAAACATCACAAACTCTTAAAGATGGACCACAAATGATAATGGCTAACCGACCGCAGCTGACCTGGGATCTGCTTAATTGCGTTCTTTAACGATTTCCAAACCGTTAATGTACCTGTGTTAGCATGGTTTCGGCTAAATGACCCCTGCAGTGTAACATCCCTGCTCGCTGGCTGCTAGAGGCCGCCCTTTTCTGTTATAGAAGTGGACTTTTAAGTTAAAGTTCTGTGTACACCGGGTTTTAGTTCGGCGTTCATTAGTTACTGACCGGTGTTTATGTTTAAGTGAGTTTTAGTTTCTATTGGTTCCTGTGTTTAGTTCATGTGTATTTAGTTTGAATGGGACCTTAGTTGTTGGTCCACTGACTTTCTGCATGCGCTCGAGGGTACTCCTGTCGCCAGTGTTTGGTTTTTGTTTGTGTTAGTTTTTAAATAAAATTTAAAGCATGAAAGTTTGCGTCTGCACCTCCCACCCTGACATGCAGGTAAAAAAGATAAACTGGTCCCAATGATATTTACATTTTCTATAAATGCTACTGGCTAAATGACTGAACCTAAAAACAACTGAATATTGCTTGTTAGCATTTAGCATGTCCATGTTGAATAAATGATAAATCACAGATGTAGCTTTTATTCATTAATAAATTTTACATCCTTAATGGGATAGTTTGACATTCTCTGAACTGCTCATGTAGCCAAGAATTCGTGTAAAAGCTAACACTGCTAAGTAGTGTTTCATAAAAGTCTAAGACTGCACTGGCTCAGTTAGCTCAGTTACAATTTAGTTAAAATATGTTAAATTAGCCAGGTTGCATAACTAATAGATGAAGCCTACAAATTTCCTGTTTGGCCTAACAATTAGTTTACATCTAAAATCTTTACTACACACACAAACACCACTGATTTATCTTAAAAGTTAAAAGTTCTGCTGATTTTTATATATATTTCTTTACAGTGTTGGTGAATGGAACTAGGCATCTCTTTTGTCTCACAACACCCTGCATGTATCCCTACACCATGAATGGATTTAGTTTAGATCCAAAAGCTTCTCAAACCTCTGGTAAAACATTATTTTTAGGTGTCAGGTGGCACAACCATAATCATTTCATGGAATAACTTTCTATGAGGGAGCTTTTAAAGACAGATGTCTGGTTCCATTCACCATTACTGTATAAATGTATTTACTTGTTCATTAGGTTGAATTTGACATTATTAATCAATGTTATGTAAAGCCTGTCCAGCCTCACAACAGTCGTGACCAGAAAATCACATTTGTGCCTGAGAAGGTCAGCTAGGTGCAACTCCATTCCAGACTGTAAGGCTTCGACTGCAGCCGGGACCCGGGAGGGCTTTTCCAGGTTAAACCTTTATCCAGGGGATTCTGAGGGGAAATAAATCGTCAGCAGTGAGCGATGCTGGTCGACATCCTTCTGCAGCTTGCCCTCTATGTTAGGGGGTCAACACCATATATAGATGCAGGGGTCTATATATGCCATCAAGGTTGCATACACTGACCGAGAGGAACACACCTGCACCTCCAAGTGTCTCCCTCTCTCTGTCTCTCTCTTTCTGTCCCTCTGCATCTGCATATCCCTCAACCAATCATTCGGTGTGCTAATTTTGATCCCTGACCTCTGGAGGAACGTTATAACGGAGAGTTGAGGGACAGGCCACATACATTTGTGAACAAAAACAGCAACTGCTGTATCTTTAGCATCATAAATAAATCTTTTTTTAGCTTAAAGTGATAGTTTGGCGAAAAACACATTTACATTTCCACCCCCGCTTTTATACCCTTTTACGCCACATTTGATGTCCTTTGGTTTGCTCCTTAGGCACCAGAGATATGAGGCTAATATAGCAATGGAAGCGTATTAGGTTATTGGTTAATCAGCTTCAAGCTAACCATAGAGTTAAATCTGCACTTGGGTACCCTCTTATGTTCATACTGTTTCAGGGTTAGCACCACGCTAATGGGCCTACAGGTTCCGTTACTCGTAAACCTTGTTGGCATCGCAGCTTTGCAGCAATCCAGAGAATGAAAGCTTATTTGCTTATTGGCTAATTAGCTTCATGCTAACCACACAGCTATACTGGGATTTGGGTTACGTCTCACAGACTTGCTTATGTGGTTTCAGTGTTAGCACCATGCTAATTGACCTACAGGTTCCATTACTTATTAGCCATGTTAGCCTCGCAGCTCCACCACAAATTCAGAGAAGCAAATGTTTGGACATGGCTGTGCTCAGGGTGAAGGGGGTGAAGTGTTTGTCGCTGAACTTCCCCTTTAAAAGTGTTTATGAACTTGGGAGGAGCAGTGCAGCGGCTCTTGATGTCTGGGAATGGGGGAAAAACAAAGAGAGGAATGAAGAGAAACGGGGCACACTTGCCACATTGGTACAGGAGGCAGGGGGAGGGAGAAAAGCAGGAAGAGGAAAGAGAAGAAAAGAGGAGAGAAAGGGAGAGAAGAAAACAGAATGAGTTAGCTTTCGGTTGCAGCCACCAGACTGAGTATGGAAGGAAATCCTAGGTGTGTTTTCATTTTACCACAGACGTTTAAACATGTGGACATTATTAGCAACAAAATCACGTTAACATCATCACAGCACAATCACACCCATTTCTGTGCAGGGAACTGAAAGTATTCTTTCAAACACACACACACAACGCTGCTGAGGTGCAGGCTGATCTGTGAAGAAGATGCCGAATGTGTCCTGACAGAGGAAGATTTTTGTGTCTGTGCTGCTCCAAACACCGTCACACACAGGTCAAAACACAGAGATCAAACAGGATGATGAGACACTGATGGATTTACAAAAAAGAAAAAAGTGAGCAGAGAGATGAATATGAGACAAGAAAGACATATATTAACGGAACAGGTATATACCAAATGCATCTGTAGTAAACAGATCAATTATAGGCAGTAGTACTGAAGCATTCCCCAAACTTAGACTTGCACTCCAGAGACTCGAGACTCACCTCTAAGACTTTCTTCTCAGAGACTCAGACTTACACCCCACACTAGACTCAGCTCAGATTCACACCTCAGAGACACAAGACTCAACTTAGACTCACATCTCAGAGACTCAAGACACAACCTGGACTCATAGCACATTGATTTAAGACTTGACTTAGAATCACATCTCAGTTTGAACTCACATTCTCGATTGAGACTTCTCAGAGACACAAAACTTGACTCAGACTCACACCTTAGCACTTTGGTTCAACCTGATTGCCTTGAGTAAAACCTTCAGGAAAGTGAAAGCAACACAAATAGTTTTTGGTGTAAAGTGTAATAAATCGTAAGAACAGTTTTGGTAGGACGTTCTCTCAGTCAGACTGATCCTAACAACTGGACTGTTAGATTTGAACAGCTGGATGTTAAATATGCATTATGTGATCCTATATAAATGTTTATTCATGGAATTCAGCAGCTGCCCATTGACTTCTGCTGTGAGTGAGTCAGTGGGTTTCCTGTTCTTGTTTTAGCAGGTGGAGATTGGTGTCTGTGACAATTAGTAACAGACGGAGGAGCTGCAGTGTTGTGAGAAGATGGCAGCCCCGCCCCTGACCCCCTGTAGGCCTCAGCCCCAGCCAGGACACCTACATCTGAAAGTCGCCACCATACGGTTACATAACACTCCACTGGCACAGATTACGTTATGCAACTTTTTTTCCCAGAAAAGGCAGATTAGGAGGCATAACGAGCTGCTTTAATCGGCACTTTTCCATTTTGGCAGCCTGGAGTAACGTCACTAGCCTCTTGCTTTAGGTCTTATTTATTTAATACAGGTGAAATAACTTCTACTGTAGGACATTCACTTCCTCACGGCCATAACAAATCTCAGTTATCACAGTTTGAAAATCATGCTGTTCAAACCCTGGGGACAAACCACCAACAGAAATGGTCCACGGTAACCATATTATCCTTTTAATTTACATTGTGTGCTACTCCTGTAAAGTTACTTTTTTGGAGATATAATCTTGTTTCGATGTATCTGGGAATTAATTATGTTTGTCCTATATCACTACATAAATAAACACAACAGAATAACACGTAAATAACTACAAAAAATCACCTTCATTTACAGCATTTAGCAGATGCTTTTATCTAAAGCGACTTCCATTCCCTAACTACAGGGGCAGAGTTTCCTGGAGCAATGGGGGGTTAAGGGTCTTGCTCAGGAACCCAGTGGTGGTATGCTGAAGGTAGGATTCAAACCCATGCACTCTTGGTCCAGAGGCAAGGATCCTACTCACTAGGCCACTACCACCCCTAAACATGTTTTGGACATGTTTTGACTGGTCTGTCCAGAGCCTGCCCATGGTGTTCCCAACCATAGCATTTTGATAAATTCAGCAATTTCAATTCCAACCCCTCTAGTCTCAGTGACCAGCAGCACCACAGTCCAGCAAGGGAGTGTTGTATTCTGCACCTGAAGTGTTGCGTTTAGGGGTGTACCAATCTAATACTCAGTAGAGATATCGGTCCAATACGGGGTAAAATCAGTGGGTTTGTGGGGATATTAGAAAAACTAAAAAGAGATACACATATGAGGACACGAGTAACACGGACAAGAAGCAGGGCTGTATTCCAAACGGCTCCATGTTCCCTACATAGTGCACTTAAAATACAGGCTTCTGCAGCCAAACATTCTAAAAGATGTCCAACAAAGAGCTGCTGGAGATTCAGCCATGTGTGCAGAACTCCATAATGGACACACTGTGCACTATATAGGTATAAAAACTATTTTAGAACTTATACAGCTCCTCCTAGCGGAAGGAGGGAGCCATTTCAGATTCCGACAGATGCGTTATTAAAAGATTAGTTGTTGAAGAGAGGCAAAAAGACATTAGATTTGAATTGGTATTGTATTGGCAGTTTGCAAAAAGTGGTACCGAACCACTCCTAGTTGTGTAGCAAATCCAAAAAAAGTGTGTTACTGTTGAAAAGGATTTTTATCAGTGTTCTGTAAGGTTGACCACTCAAAGTAGCTACGAAAAAACACAAGGGACACTAAATGTAATACTTTCTATTCAATTTGGTCATCTGATTTAACAGTAAAACAAGGAGATTTCAGTAATCTTGTGAACAATCTTTGATTTGGAAAATACATGAATATGTGCCACAGATTTTCTGTGAAATCTGTTATTTTAAAAATGTTCCCTTTTCACCTCCCCTTAACATCTGGAGCCAGGGAGACTTCAGACTTGTCTGCAGTGTGGAATTATTCTTTATTATTAGGACTGGGGTTTGGAGCTGAAGACTCTGCTGATTTATGATCTGTTTCAGGAAAAATGGCGCTTTGTTTTTGACCTCCTGACCTAGGAAAGATTGAGCAATGCCTCCTGCAGAACACAGCTGAACTCCACACTGGCATTCAGGGAAATGGTAAACAACCATGATGTTTCCCATGATGCTCAGCCTCAGGGATCAGACTTTCCATAGGAACAAGCACCACCACAACATCCTCGAGACCAGCAGCAGAAGCTCTTCTGAAGCAGCTCCTCTGCAGAAAGAGCCTCATTCATCGCTTCTTCACGGCAGGACAAAGGTTAAGCCTTTGGTGTCCAAATTTGGTCATAGAGTGTCCGTTTCCAGCACAGTCCTCCTCAAACAAACTCACTAAACCTGGAGATGAACATGTGAGCTGAACCAGGTGTGTTTGAGCAGGTAGATCACCAACTCTGCTGGACACCAACCCTCCAGAACCAGATTTGCTTCTTCTGAGGTTGTGCACTGAAGCCTAGAGGCTAATGTCGTTAACATGTAATGAGTGTTTATGTAAACTAATATAGCATGATGCTAGCTACAAGCGGCTGAAATATAGAACCATTTTTGTTAACAGTGAATGCGTCTTGTCTGTAAATTTACTTAAAGGTGCTAAAATTATAATCATTACAATAAGACAAAAATATGATAAAAAACATTATTATTATTAGTAGTAGTAGTCATGTTATCAGATTTTTGTTCCTCACAGTGACGCAGCACTGGCTGTAATATCTCTCTGCTGAGAGATGACCCTCCATTTGTCCTTTTCTGCCCTTGCAGAGATTTTACAGACGCAACCTCCCTTCCCCCATCCACACGCTCTCACACACACACATTCCACAGTCAGAGCAGTGTGTATGGACCTGCGTCACCACTCGCTGAAGCTGCTGCTACATTCGCCCGGAACTCACACGACACTCTCTCCCCTTCGCCACTAATCTCCAGGCTAACGTCGCTAACAAGAGACACAAACCCATCCAATTTGTACCACACAAATTCCTCACACTTGCCTCAGAGCATGTTCAGTAATCAGACTCATTTATGTGGTTTATGACCAGGCACGACTCACTGCTATTAAACATGCACAGAATATTACTTTAGTTCTGCTTTAGTACTCAGTACTACTTTAGTTTTTCAGTTCATGTTTACAGAAAACAGTGAGTCGTACAGTGTCTGAAACCACCTAAGTGAGTCTATTAGAGATTACTGAACACCTCCACTGTGTGAGATGGTTTAGCATGCAGTTAGCATGCTTATTGGTGAGCTACACGATTCCATTCTTGTTAAAGACGTTAGCTCCCAAGTTAAAACTAAACACCTCAACTAAATGTGTTCTGGCTGATGGACTGTATTCAATGTGAGTTAAATATTAGGCTGAGGGACATTGTGTAGTTGAGATGAGGTAGCTGCTCCGGCATCTACTTATTGTCTCCTTAGCGAGGCGCTCGACGTCACTGAGCATTTTTTCCCCGCTCAAGGACAACTGTCTCTTTCTCTCCCTCACTTTCTTCTTTTTCTTCTTCCCTACCTTATCTCTCAATCAGTGTGCCTCTCACGCGCTGATTTACACCATTCCACAGCACACTTTACAACTTTGTATTAATGTTTAAAAAAAAAAAAAAAAAAAACAGACACCCAGAAGTTTTTCACAATCAAATCAATTCCTGAAGAAAATGACGACCCACCCACAATTACACCCGTGAATTCCATTTCACTCAGAAATACATCACTTACCCAGACAGAGAAGACAGTTATATTAAGTGATGGGGGAGAAGAAGGACCACCCTACCCACCCAGAGAGAGAGAGGACAGTTATACTGAGTAATGGGGGAGAGGGAGGACTACCCTACCCACCCAGAGAAAGAGAGAACAGTTATACTAAGTGATGGGGGAGAGGGAGGACAGTTGTACTGAATGATGAGGAGAGGGAGGACCACCCTACGCACCCAGAGATAGGGAGGACAGTTATACTGAGTGACAGGGGAGAGGGAGGACCACCCTACCCATCCAGAGCTATTCTACCTGGACTTGACAAGCCCAACATGTACACATAATCAAACCTGGTCTGAAGTTCCTGATAATAACATTCAATACTTTCGAATCAATAAACAGCTCCACACATTCCTGTGCATTTATAAACATGACTCTCCACCCAAAATGACAAATATCATATCTTGAATATTGAATTTCGATGCAATTTCAGATTTCATGACGCACTGCATTGTTACCCGAGGAATCGACTCCCTGTGAAGTCAGAGATTCACTGACTCTGCTGACCAGTCTGTCTGATGATTGACATATGGCTTTTGGTCAGCACAAAAGGACACTGAAGGAACACACACATACACACACACACATGTGCACAAACACACACACACACACACGCACACAGAAACGCTAATCATACAGTGTTTCTCAGCGTTAGGCCAGCGGGGCCGGTTAATTTGATTACATCACAGATCAGCAGTCTGAGGCTGACTGTCCTTCAGAAACCGCCACTTACTGTTTTTATCCCCCTTTCACTCAAACCGCTCAGTTTATTACTGACTAAAGTAACTAAATCATTCTTCGTGATAAACAGCACCTTTCAAATCAAAGTCTGTGCTGATGGCACACACTACCAGTCAAACATTTCTGCACACTGAGATTTGAATGTTAAATTTGCAAATAAATGTTCACCATTTGACTTTTTATTATCAGAAAATGTGTATCTGTGATCTATCTGGCGATGTGCCAGTCCGGTTAGTTCTGTGTCCACACTCTTCGGACCAGAGGGGGTAACATTACACTCGTTCTCAGAGGCTAATCACAGGAGACGCGAAGATTCACTGAATAATTTAAGCAGCACAGAGTAAAAATAGAAGAGCGTCAGAGAGCTTCACCCTCATAAAGTCCTTTTTTGTTCTGGTCAGTAAGAATGTAGTCTCATGTACGTGCTCCTTTAGCTTCAGAGGGTTAACGTCACCCCTCCTCAGGGCTATAATCTGGAGGAGGTTAAATGAAGTTATGCAGGCACCGGCACCTAATTATTAATTATGTTAAAACCTGAGGCATAAATACACAGTAAACCCCCGACAATCGGGGGGTTACGTTCCAAGAGCACCCACGTATAGTGAAAAAACGCGAATTTGTGATGTGGTAAAAAAAAAGCCTAAAATGCCTATTTTTATAGTGTAAACCCCAAATATGTTCCCAAAACACTATAATTTAATGTTAAACTCAGCTTAATACATTACCCTTAAAGAATAGTTAAAGGTAAACCCGTATTCGTACTGTACACTGAAATGGGTATGTGCTGTCGTTTGGTATAAGCGGGGTAAATACAGTAATAAATTAATTTAATTTACAGTAATAAAAATACAGGGCTTTTAAAAGAACAAAACGAAAAACACGAGAACACATTCGAGAAGCTCCACAGAAGAAATTCTGGGCTGTGTCTTCCAGAGATGCGTCACAGGGCAGCAGCCAATCAGCAGCAAGGAGAAATAAATAAGGTTCTCGAATTGGCTACTTTCAAACCTCCCACCTCTGAGTACAGCGGCATTTCACCATCCCAAGACTGCTCCCCAGCGATGTTATCCACTACACTAACCAACCACCAACCACGCTCTGCATCATCTGTTTACCCCCTTTACCTCCTTTTTCAGGGGTCAGGACACCCACAGGACCAGGTATTGTTTGGAAGAATGATTGTTCTTAGCACTGCAGTGAAGTTCAATTCATTTTTACAGCTCACCATGAGTCATACTGTGTCCTAAACCAAGTCCAAAAGTCTGAACCACCTTGTTTTGGATGACCAGTCAGACAGTGGCTGTGGGGTTGGACCCTGCCCCCCTCTTCCTCTCTCTCCATCTGATTACCCTTCACTCTCTCGCTCTCTCTCGCTCTTTCTCTTTCATTCTCTCTTCCACTATCTCTCTCTCCCTGTCTCTCTCACTCTATTTATTCATCTCTTCCAGTCTTTTTCTTCTTTCTCTCCCTCTTCCTCTCTCTCCCTCTCTCTCTTTCTCTTCTTCTCTTTCTGTCTCTCTCCCTCTTTCTGTCTCTCTCCCTCTCTCTCTCTCTCTCTCTTTCGCTCTCTCTCTCTTTCTGTCTCTCTCTGGCTGCACACACATTTGTATCCATCTGCCCAGTGAGCACAGTTCTATCTCCTCTAAATGAAATGGCTCCAGATGTGGCCGCTCCCTCTAACTCATTAAGTAACAGCATCTCTCCCTCTCATCTCTCCCTCTCGCTTTCTCTCTACTTCTCTCTCATCTTTATCTCTCTCTTTCTCTGTCTAACTCTCTCTCTGTCTCTCTCCCTCTGTCTCTTCCTCTCTCTCTCTGTCTCTTCCTCTCGCTCTCTTTCTCTCATCTATCTCTATTTCTCTCTTTCTCTCACACAGTGCTGTGTGTTTTGTGGGCTCCGTTTTGAGGGTGGACGGGTGTCAGAAATCTGCGGGGGCAGATTTTAGTGTGTTTGTGAAGAAAGTGTGAGCTTGTAAGTTTAGGTCGAGGACCAGGGTGGGTGCTTTCCCTTTGGTCAGGAAAACACGAACACCAATCCGACTGAGGAATAAACACACACACCTCCACTTGGCACAAGGAATGCACTGTTTTTCTAATACAAATAAAGTAAACTGAACCCGTGCGGCAGGGTTAAAAGTGGGCTGCAGCCGAGCAGACTATGTCACTACTTTCTGATTGGTCAAAAATGTTGTCATGACAACAAACAGACTTGGAGGGAGGCCATTGTTTTTAACTGTCTGTGCAAAAAAAAAAAAGAAAAGAAAAGACAATGGAGATAAAATCTCACAACTGGGCAGCTGATGAAGGACTAGCACCACTGACTCTTTGGGCTGAGTTTTCTATGAGGCTAACAAATTTATCTTTAATAATGTGAGAAACGCAAAGGTGTCTCTGGACATCAGTAACAAGTTAGCTGGGTTAGGTTTTCATCTGAGAAATAATTAAAAACTCAAACAAGTGTGCGACAAACGAGTGACAAAAAAACCTTCCGCTGGTTGTACACTGGCTGTAAAGTGTGGGGACAGAATAGTACAGTACATTTTAGGTACAGCACGAATCCTGTACTCCATTGGAATGGTGCCTTTATTTTACCAGGCGAGGTGTTAAGAACAGTTTCCTATTTACAGTGACAGCCTGGCACTTTTCCACAGGAAAACAAACCAAAACAAACACACTAAAAACAAACAACAAAAAAAAGATAAAAAACCCATAGCATAGCAACCAAGATTACCAGAGCAATACACTTAAACGAATTAAAATACAGTATTTAAGGATATCACTAAAAAAATGCATTTCAGACATTATCAGTGAAAGACTGGAATAATGACAGGCAGAAGGAGGTGAAACAATTAGGTGGGTTTTATTCTAATGTGAAGAGAAAACAACATTTTGTACGTTGTCATGGAAATGAAGTTAAATAAGGGAGTGAGCAGCCAATGAGAGTTTTAGAGATCAATGTGAACAAATAAATGTTTTTATTATTGTTATGATATGAATTTTTCGTATACCGCAGTACAGGTTTAAAAGAACGTTCAGAAAGTGGCGCAGCTGGAAACTGTTTAAGGGGGACTTTTTTCACTGCTGCACAGGAACAGTTCATTTGAACGAACCCTGAAGCTCCGTGTGAGAGTCGCAACATGTAAGATAAACAGCGTGTGGATTATAGGGCTTAAAACTGTTACTTTTAGGGAGTGTGTTTTTGTGCATCTTCTAATTTTTAACTTTTTTGTGCATGTCATTTCTCAAAAATACTTTCATATACAGTAATGTTAATATACCTGCCGTTTAGTTCGAGGCCATCTTACGATATGTGTATGATTCCGTACATCAATGGGATCAAACCTGACACAGATAGTCCAAACTAAAAGCTAAATAATCCCAAAAGTAAGTTTTTATCTCAGCATTACGAAGAAACATGCATGTGTTTAGCTTTTAACGGTTAGCTCTATAAGTCATGGTGCGGACAAATACAGCATTTAGTCAGACAGAGTGGATACATTAGCAACAGTAATATAATATTTTAGCCAAGTAATAATAATTATTTATGCGCCAGATACCATGGATCAGAGTGCAGCTCAGAGTACTTCACATGGAGCCCAATCCAATATACACAACAAACTATACAAAGAAAGTTAAAAAACACAGAGGGTAAACATTTTAACACCCCCCCCCCCCCAAACAGGGGAAAAAGAGCTCCAACACCTGGCAGACATTGATTCTGGGTTTTAGACTCATTTTAAGGAGTAAAACAGTGCTAAACCAGCTGCTCCACTCCTGTGCGCTCCAAGACTCTTGTCTTCATCTCCATGTCTCTCCTGCACAGGAACTAAAAGTCCCCCCCAGCTTAAAATTATATTTATTTTGTTTATATCACCTAAAATAAAAGAAAATGTTTGTTATTTATTTGCGCATGTGCGACTGCCAGTTATGAAAGATCTGTGCCGCTGGAGTTCTAATACCAAAACTGGTATAATTTTGAATAATACCGTCCAGCTCCAACATATACTACAAAATAAATGCACAATAAACCACCTGTTTGTCGTCATGGAGATATCAGCCTCAGCAATCACACATTTGCAATATGCAAATGAGCTTAATTAATTATTTAAATAATTATTTTAATCTTTAACGATTAAAGACACTGATTGGCTGAGGTGTTTTAAAACATACAACTTGAATCTTAGCAATATCCACAGACTTTAAGCCTTTTTAATTCCAGACAAGTAATGATATGGTCTAACTTTTGTATGGTATAATATTCAATATATTGAAAGATACTGAAATTGCATGTTTTGACATTAAAATCACAATACTGGTATTTTGTCCATATCATGGAGCCCTAATAATAACCCATGAATTACCATGTTTAGTATGCCTCAATCATCATACTTGCCACAAAGCGCATTGTTCAGTATCTCTAATAGACTCACTTATGAGTCTATTAGGGATTTTTTAAGATCTGGTGATTTAGGCTTGCTGATTAGCTTCCATTGCTTAGCCTGCCTCTTAGCTCCAGTGGTTAAACTAATGAAGCAAACTTCATACTCCAGATGTGTCTTTTGAAGTAAGTGAAAAGTATTCACATTTGAATAACATTAAATTACATTTAAGCTAAAGATGCTCCTCTTTCCTGAGAGCAAAAGTTGCTAGCTCCTGCTGGATAATATTTGGTGTAAAACAGTTGAACAGATGGGGGTGTATTGTTTATTTCTGAGTCGGATTAACATCTGCTTTTCCAACTTGAGCAAGAGAACCCACGGTTACGCTCCACTATGATCTGCACAGTGCTAACTAGCATGACACAGAGGAAAGGAACATTCGGAATAAGACTCTTTTCTGAACCCTGTGCCCTTGTGGTTATCGGGCTCACAGGCAAGTGTTTTACCCACTAGGCTACTACCATTATATTGTGTTCAGATACTTAAATGCAGTACTGAGCAAAAATGCATCTAAGAAAATACTTAAAACCTGTTTAAATAAGCATTGATAATTTTTTTCTCTTTAATATTAATAAATATACTCAAGCGAATAAATGTGACTCCGTAAATAGTTAGTAGTTTATGTACAGTATATCAGTGGGTTCCTCGGCCTCAGTGTGAAGCCCAGTAATGCTTGTAGTTTCCATCAGAAACCTGGTTTGACTCCGTCAGTCCTTCATTGTATTAATGCTGCTGATGGAATTTCACAAATCCAAGCAACAGCTGGAGACATCGAGGAAAAATCTGTAACCGAACCTGTGTTCTCCTTACCACTACTTTTTTACAAACAAAACAAATATTGATGGTTTTTACTGCTTACTTTTTTGTTTGCATTTATTCTAATGTTAACTAGCCAAAAGACACTGTGGGGAAAAATAGCTTTGCATATGGTCCCGAAGACTTTTGTACAGTACTGTATATCAAATATCTCTGTTATCTGGAACAGAGCTGAGCACCTGCTCCCATGGGACACATCTACTGCGCATCTGAGCTGCTCAGTCTAGCTCACCAAAACCAAAACCAGCTTCAACTGGGAGAACAACACGTCCTAAACAGTCCTTCCTCCAGAACGGACTGAACATCCAAAGTTCAGAATGAAAAGCTCCGTTGTTAAAAAATTCCACCCATGCAATTGCCCCCCTCCCCCTGTGCATTTTACCCTCCACTTATGCTTTCATCCTGTTACACGCCCTGAAAACAGCAACACACACTCACATACTCTCTCTCACACACACACATTCATATGTGCAAAAGTAACTTCCGTAATACCGTTTTTAATAATGATATTAATTGCATATTACCTTTATAGTAGTTAATGAATAATTAAAGTGGAATTCCACCAATTGTCCCAAATTTCTGCATCATTTAGTATTTGAGAGGGTTCAGAGTGGGTTTGGTGTCAGAACTGGTGAATGGAACGAGACGTCTGCCTCTAAAAACTCCCTTACAGAAAAATGAAATGGTTATGGTTACGCCACCGGATGCCTGAAATGTTTTACTCGTGTTTTAGAAGCTTAAAATTAAGCACATTCATGGTGGAGGGATACATGTAGGACATCATAAGGCAAAATAGTCAGCAAAAAAATTATTTTGTATTTTTCTCCACTATTTTACCATCATCGACATCCATATAAACAACCAGAGACACACAGAACCTCACTGGGGGTTGGTAGTTAATAATAGTATTTCTGTTGGAGATTCCATTCTTGTTTACAAAATGAATGATGCAGAATTTTTGAAAAATCGGTGGAGTTCCTGTTTTCTTTTAGGGGTAAATGATGACTCAACCAGAGCTTCCTGAAAAAAAACAAGTCAAAACCTCAACGAAGCAGTACATAAATGTTTGCAGTGGAACCGGAATGAAGCCCCTGTTCATGGTGGCTTGACCTGAATGACACAGACAGATGGACAGACAGTTAGACAGACAGAAGGACACACACAGTCTCACAGATGGCTTCCAAGACAGAAATGCACTCACCGCTCATTGCGCCCAGCAACAGTGAGGCCCACAGCAGCTGTACTGCAGACATCTTCACCAAGGAACAGCACTGACTGCTGTCTCACACACACAGACACACACAAACTCACTCACACACTCCTTCACGCCGCTGCAGTAGATCAGGGCGTCTCTGTAGGTTTCGTGTCTCTGGTTGTGATACAGGAGCCTGAAAGCAAGGGAAATAAAGACCAGGCCAGTAGCAGCAGAAGACACTGATGAAGACCTCTAGAGAGGTTTTTGCAAGAAGGTGGTGGAGACTTCTTTTCTAGATCACGTATGAGAACTTCTCAGAGGCTTTTCCAGGACACTGATAAAGATTTCTCCACAAGCTTTGACCTGGACACTCCGAGGACTCCTTGAGATGCTTTCTCTGGACACTGTGAAGACTCCTCAGGAGGCCAGACGCTGATAAAGATCTCTCCTGACCCTTTCTCAGGTACTTATGAAGACCTCTGGAATGTTCCTCTGGACACCTTGAAGACTTCTCTGGAGGCAAGACACTGATGAAGATCTCTCCAGACCTTTGCCCAGGATGCCTATGAAGATCACTCTGGATTGTTCCTCTGGACTCCCTGAAGACTGCAGGCAAGAGCAGGGTGGGTGGGGATCTTGTTGATGGACGCTTTGAGCAATGAGGGCACACTCAATGCCTTGAGTCCTCAGAGCATGAGATTATCCAGCACCAGCTGAATCAGGTTTTGTCCACCAAATGAGCCCAGAGATTTTGCTCACCTCTTTAATCCAGCCACAGCAAACAGTCGTCAAAAAACCCAGCAGCCGCTTCACTGCCCACCTTCCCAAAAACCTTGCGGAAGACGTGAATCTGAGGTTTGTGACATTAAGTGAAAGAAACCCATGTTAAAGATGAGTCCGTGTATCGCATGGAAGACAAGAAATCAGAAACGGAAACGTCCTGAGAAGAGAGATGGTGGCGGTGAAGTCACACAGTGATGCAGTGGAAAAAATAGGGAGAATGGAAGCATGGGGCTTCAGATAAGATCATGCGACTTTGGTTTGGCGTCTACATTCCCATCGAGAGATGCTTATTGCTCACCTCTTGTCCTGCCTTATTGCTGCGTGAACTACATACGCTTTCTGTGTGTTCTTCTACAGACTGTGCATGCAGTGCATCTCAGCCCTACATAACAACAACGATGACGCTATGCACCTCGCTGCTGAGCGCTCCCCATCCCTGTATGCACGCGGAAGGTCTACACAAGCTCCTTGTGCTTTGCAGTCTCCGGATGTGCCTGTTCCTCCTACCATATGCTCCTGCCATTCGGCATGTGCGATGCGCCAAACAGTCATATGGCTGGATGATTCAGAAAAACCTCAGAATATGCTCCTCTTCTCGGGGGACCAGGCGTTGAAATCGTTCACATGGGACCTACAGCACATGCAACATACAAATCCTGCACCCTGCACACACACACGACCTTGAATGTAGCTATAGCTACATTCCAGTGTAGCTCAGCACAAGAATTCCAAAAAGCTCACAGTTCTGGTGCATCTTCTCTTTCCCGAGAGGTGTTGTGCTCTCGCTCCGGTCTTGCTGCTCTGTCAGAGTTTACCACCCACTGTGCCTTTTTTAACACAGCACTGGGCCACTCTCCCTCCTCCTCTTTCCCTTCCTCTCCTTTTCCTCTCTCCCTTCCTTCTTGTCTGGGATCCTCTTGCTACTCCTGGGTGCAAACAAAAACCCTTCCGTCACACGTGCAGGGTAGCTCGGCCACGCAGAGGCAAGGCTGAAGCATCTTCTCTCTTGAGCATGAGTAGGGAAAAGTGATGCATCTGCGAAATGGCGTGCACACTGGAGGAGGATAGAGGGGGTATACAGCACACAGCTGCTCGGTAAGAAAGAGAGAGAGAGAGAGAGGCGGGGGAGGGGATGAGAGAGCAATAGAGAGAGAGAGGGAGGGTGGGGGAGGGAGAACTGATGCATTGCAGTAGTGGGATGGGAGGCTAATTGTAACTCTCCTACAGTGCAGACAGGGGGCTTTTGTGCATGAGAGCAGGAGAAAGAAAGGTGCAAAAGGCAAGATGCATGCATTTGTGTGTGTGTGTGTGTGTGTGTGTGTGTGTGTGTGTGTGTGTGTGTGTGTGTGTGTGTGTTTTTACCCAGACTCTCCCCATTAAATCACTGTCCCCATTCAACGTATTATGTCTCTAAATAAATGACATTTTTGGCTCCATATTAAATGACTTAAATGGGGACGATGATTTAATGGTGACAAACTGGGTAAACACAAAATGAACACTACCACTGTGTAGTAGTGGCAGCCTAGTGGGTAAAACACTTGTGAACCCAATGACCACAAACTTGCAGGTTCAAACTTGCACTTTCTACAATTGTGTCCTTGAGCATGACACTTAACCCTCAGTTGCTCCACGGGGAATGGATAAACTGGATAAACATCATAATATGTTTTGTATGTAGTTTGCACCTTTTAGTGTTTTCCAGGCTGTTTTAGCTGTTTTGTAAAGCATATAATAATATCAACATTTTGCACACATTTGTTTTGGTTGTTGTTGATGGTATTGAGGCTAATATGCTGTAATAATCTTTATAATCTTCAAAAAACTTCCCTCTGCTTTAGGGCCATACTGAGCATAGTCAAGTTAGGACAGAAGGTCAAGTTAGGCCTGGAAAGGTTTGGGTCTGTGTTTGCATAAAGGATGCAGGAAGGCAGCAAGGTCCATTTGGAAGCATCTTCTGCTGCTGCTCTAAGAGGAAAAACACCATGCGTGTGCTTTATTTTTGCAAAGACACAGCAAAGTACTGTTTTTATTCAGATTTATGCAAAAAAGCTGCAAATATATATATTTTAGGAAATACAGTAAACCTGTGCTAATTCGGTTCAGGCGTCACTCATTTGTGGATTTTTCCTTAGAACCTAACTAATAATTGTTTGCGGAAACCTCCACAAATTCACAGAAACCTCACGTAATGTAATTAATTATAAGCTCTCTGATTAATTTATTTGAATTAATCCCTCACATTTTTGCTGTAAAAGTGTTTTAGAAATTTTGTGAATTTTGGCATGAGTGAATGAATAATCAGCATTACAGACTTTCAACGTCTCTTTTATTCAATAACTGTTTTTACACCGTTCATACGCAGTAATGGTCACAGCAAAAAAAAAATGACCTAATATGCTGATAATATACTTCAGCAATAACAATGATAGAACTAAGTCCATCTAAAAGATGCAGTTTAAGACAATGTACATACAAGCCTGGGTGTCTGGTGTGCAGCACTCGGCGTCTCGCGTGTGTCACTCATATGTCTCCCCCTAATATATTAGTTCCGGTGTTCTGAAGATTTATGGCTTTGTCGAAAAATGCTTCCTTGAAGTGTATATAATCTATTGTCAGTGTATAACACTGATAATGATGAGAAACAGACAAATAATATGCATAATCCGAGAAAAATACATTTTATTTTAATGAGAAGAGCCTAGATAGTTAGATAGATCTTTGGAGGTGCATAGAGCCAGTTTATACAGTCAGGTTCTTACACGGAGAAATGCTACCCCTGAAGCAGGACACAAGCTAATGCAGATTGTGCCATGCTTAGAGCTTGTGGTGATTCTGGACAGTGCTGATGGTTCCTAGCTTCAGATAGCATTCTGTAAACTGCAGAAAAAGGCATTTTAGAATCAGAATCAGAAAACTTTATTCATCCTAGAGGAAGTTGCTTAAGTAATGACTGCAAAGACACAGACCCCAGATTGGCAACATCCACGTATATACCCTTGGATTGTGCACTGAAGACAGCGTGTAGGAGCAAACAAGTACATGTACAAGCGAAAAGTAACAATTAAAAGAGCTTTTACGATAATAATCACCGTAAACCAGTGTCCAACGCAAGATAGCACAGATAAACCAGCTTCCCTAACGCTAGGTAGCACAGATTTATGTTCATGCCTCTGACTCCCAAGACTGTGTAACTGCACATGCACAGAAGGGCACAGGAGCACATCTTGATGGGTAGCATGTTTCAACAGAACACAGGACCAGGTTTAAGTCATGTGGTGTGATTAATCAGCATTCATTTTTTAACACGTTATTTTTTCTGTGATTAATTCATA
>JBBPCX010083860.1:0-27131 GCA_037974365.1 Hydrocynus forskahlii | reverse complement strand
TGATCTGATCTCCCCAGGGGAGGGAGAGGTGATGAACTGTATGCCCCTTTTGTGTTGGCATACAATAAGTCCAATGTTTTATTGTCTCTGGTGGGGCATGTCACATACTGAGTGAATGTGGGCAGTGTAGAGTCCAGGGAGACGTGATTGAGGTTGCCAGATATTAAAAAAAGAGCTCTATGGGATTGTGTTTGTAGTCTACTTACGACAGAGTGAAGAGTGTCACAGGCTGCCTCTGTGTTGGCCGAGGGGGCGACATACACTGTTATCGCGATAACATGCGAGAATTCCCTCGGGAGATAGTACGGTCGCAATAAATCTCATGCTCAATAGCTGAGAAGGTATTCTTTTACTGAAATACTTCGTCTTTGGAGGTTCAGTTTGTTGTTTTACCAGGCAACAGTGCTTTTGGAATTCCTCTGCTTTATCAAAGTGCAGACACTGACTTTTGTGATGACTGGCAGTTAAAGTTACATTTTAGGATGATAGGATGACCCTTCCATGTAGATGAAATAGCGGCTGAAGTAGTTCAAGTCAAATCAAGTCAAGTTAAGTAGAGCTTTACACAACAGAGAGACAATAGTTTTGTAGACAATACAGAATTATAGTATAAATGTAATACAATATACATATATATATATATATATATATATATATATATACACACACACACACATGTATATATATATACATATATACATACTTACTGTTATACAGTTTTACAGTAATTAAAAAATATGTATATAAGTATAATCGCAATTCAAAAGATACAATTATAGACACACTATAATGTTGTATACAGTGTACAGTAGAGTTATAATACACTAGACTAAAGACAACAAGGAGAGAAGAAAAACAGTGCAAATGTCCTGGAGAGAGTACCTATGATGTAAACAGGTTATCAAGTTACCATTTTGAAAATGTAGCAATTTGTGCATATATTGCAGTGTGTAGGCAGTGTTCAAGTAGGCTTAAATGTAAAATGTAAACCTTCACTCTTATAGCTGCTTTGTATACCCTACCAGGTTTATCAGAAAGTATTCTTGGCCTTTCAGATACTGTCTTGACTTAATATAATCACCTTTTGTTTGGTAGATTTGAGGGGTAACCTAATTTACTTTGTACTGGAATCATCTTGTATTATGATCTAGTGATTAAAATAACCTCTGAGCCTTGATAAAAGATAACACTAGTGGACTGACTGATAGGATGTCCAGACATAGTCAGTCATAGTAAAAAAAGGTTTCCCAAATGTAATTGATCACACAAAAACATGTTTGGTGTCCATAGTTTTTTGTTCAGTTTTACACTGGAGTGACAAAGCTAATGTAGCTAACAAGTGATTTACATTTACAGCATTTAGCAGACGCTTTTGTCCAAAGCAACTTCCATTCATAAACAAAAGGAGACAGTCTCCCTGGAGCAACTTAGAGTTAAGGGTCTTGCCCAGGGACCCAGTGGTGGTATGTTGAAGCTAGAATTCGAATCCATGACCTCTTGATCCAGAGGCAAGTATCCTACCCACTAGGCCACCACCACCCAGTGATAGTAGCCAATTACCAATGTGATCACATGAATAAATGTTTTATATCATTACAATCCAAAAGACATTCTTGTGTGTTTGATGTTGTAAGATGTACAATTTCTACGAATGGATAAAGGTACTGCTAAACACAGCTAAACACAGGATTGGTCTTGTTGTGACATCATGCCCTGCAGTTCAGCCTTCTCACCACTAGAGGAGCTAGCTACCAGAATCAGAATCAAAATCAGAAAATCCCGGATTAAATTGCTTATGTTACAATGGCAAAGACACACAGAGACAAGAACAATATGAAATATAGAGTGTAAATTAATCCATTAATAAAAATCTGTAGAAAAAACTAAGTATGAAATACAATATGCTATATACACAAATGCTTGGTATAAGTACTAGAGATGTGTAGCAGTTAAGTGAATTACCAGTGACACAAATGTTACTAAGGAGTATGTTATTGCACGTAATAGAGATCCGTAGTATATAAGTAATATTGACATAAGTAGTGATATTCACATGGTAAGACTATTGCACATAATAAGATATTGCACCTAATAATAGTGTTTTAGCACCTGATAAGAACATTGCACAGTACTGCATATGGTAGACTTTTGCACATCATTACACGATAATAATGCACACAGTGATACACCTAATCACCTAGTGATTTAAGTACCATTAGGAGTTCCTGTGTGCCTCTCATGGTGTTCCATGTAGTCTTGTTATCTTGCTTTTTTATATCTCTTGTTGCTGAACTGTTTTGTTCTTTTGACTTATTCAACTAGCCCTGCCTATAATACTCATGTTACTGGTTTTTGCCCTCATGTTTCCATTCACGTCTGGTTAACCTTAAATGTACTATGGATTACGACTTTGGATTACCCTAGTTATCACTGTTGGCCTTTTTTTATTATTCCTTTTATTTGGATTTATCTGACTTTTCTCTTAAATTTACATCTGCATTTGAGTCCTCTCTTTGCCAGACATGACACTAATCTTAAAACTTACGTCATTAGTTGATTGCATGTTTATAGATGTATGCCACTGTTTTAGAGATTACTTGGCAACATGACATGGCCTAACACAATTGTGTGCTGATTTACGCATGATGCATGGGGGCTGCTACAGGGACCCTTTACTTGCTAGCTATGTGGCTCCAGTGCAAAACCAAGGAAGTGAAGTCAAGCATGTTTTGTAACTGACAACGTTTGGAATACAAGGGAAACCTTGTGTAAAATTTATGTTTTTTCTGAGCCATTACAATTTAGTGTGAATCATGCATGAGCCAAACATTCATTAATGAGGCTCCCCCTATCTGTCATAGACAACACAGCAGGCATCCTGACACGGCGAAGCACGTTTACCCGTCGTGAGAGGACACTGTATCATCTCCCTGTGGTCATAACGGACAGTGGCTCCCCTGCCCTTTCCAGTACCAGCACACTTACTATCAGTGTGTGTGTCTGCCAGGCTGCTGGACACTGCTCCTCAGGCGGAGTGGAAGCACTGGCCCTTTCAATGGGCCTTAGTACCCAGACTTTACTGGGCCTGTCTGTGTGCCTCATCACGCTCATAGGTGAGGCATAATGGGTAAAGTAATCCAATACCTCCTGCATTTATTTTGACTGGTTATAGACCTCTGAGGTTGTGCATCATTTTGTACTTGGTCAATATAAGAGCTGCTGCCAGAACCCCCTCAAAGAAACTGCTTTTGAAACAGGTATCCTACAATTCAAAATTAATATTAACACATTTTCTTGTAGATCTAAAGAACGGAAACTATCACTTAGGCAGGAAACTAAGGAAACTAACTGGAAAAGTCTAAAATATGTTATGAATAATGTAATCTATGAACTTTGACATGTTCCACATCCCGTACTATTTTGAATCAAAGCCTATGTAGCACATACAATACCAATAATGATGGATCTTCAGAGGTCTATGTGGTTTCTTATTTGTTTTAAAGTAAAGTAAAGTGACAACATGAGACAAAAATTGGGAACCTGTGGAGACGTGTGTGAACAGGATAAAACAAAAAATGGAAGGGAAAAATTAAAAAGTGCTCTTTTTCAACAGAAAGCTTGTGATACTGCTAGCTAATTCAGTTCTACTTCACACCGACCAGGCAAGTATGACTAGAGTGGACACTTGACAAGCTAATCCATCCTCTTCCCAAAATATACTTACCAGTGTGATCCTAACATGGATTTACTGCTGAATGCCTGCTCAGTAATTGTTATTTCATGAGGTCTTGGCAGGTATAATATTCATATATTGGTGATAATTATTTAACTTAATTGTTGAAATCAAGCCACATGTTCGAACCCACTGCTTTGCACAGTTCTGTTTTAATGCTCAGACACACCTGATTTAACTCTCCAGGTTAATTATAATAACTTTCAACATTAAATGCTTGAACTAGATGTTTAGGTGCAAAAAATTGTTTTTTGAAACATAACACTTCACAGGTCAGTGAGTCATTAGCACTGCATTTGAGAACATCTGCTCCTAGCAAAGGCTACAATCATAGTTGTTAGGTGAAGAACATCTAATAAATTCATCACTCATTCAACCACAAACACAATTTATTTATTGCAGCCTGAAAAAGACATGCATTACATTTAGGACATGAATACAGGTCTGTTAAAGCAAATTTACACTTATTTTAAATGTAGATGATCAATCAGGTTATGTGTGGTTTTTTTTTTTTGTGCTGAAGCTCTGAGTATTCCAGAAAACATTCAAATTAGTGGGGTAGTTTATGACACTCAGCATAACGGATAAAGGCTCAACCTACTTCGTTGTGGAGACGAGCACAATTTTAGTTAGAAAAATGCTTTTATTTTGTGTTTTATCGCTTATAATTTTTTTCAGGTGGGTTGATAGACTACATTTACAGAATAACTGATTAACTGTTTAACTTTACTAGATGTTAGAAGAGTAGGGCTAGACAATGCTGCTCTAGCGAATCTAAGCACACGTGTCCAACTGACTACTATATAATACATTTGTATCGATGAATGGAAACACGCCAGACTTGGGATTTGAATTTAGTGTTTGTTGTTTGAGAACTTTATCTTGGATTCTGCTCAGAGCATTCATATTTAATTCAAGTTGGCATGTCTTTGATTAAGTGGGCTGCCTGGCTTATTTAAGGATAGGGGAAACACTGACCATTACATTTAGGTTGATAGTACCCCATCCAAAGACATATGAGTCCAGGGGATGTTGCCAAGACTGCAAGATGTACTCATATACAAGGGATTTTTCATAGCTACAGTAGTGTAGCTACTTATGTCAAATAACTACACTGGCTAAACAATAGTAGCAGCTTGAATTTTGTCTAGGTCTATTTTGCAGTGCAAAATTACAGAAGCAAACATGGCTAATGTAGAGACCATGCATGTAATTTCTATATCTCCCTTTCACCCCCCAGTTCTGTCCTTACTAATGCTAGCAGTGTGGAGACACAGGAAACTGCAGCAGCAGAAACTAGCTGCTCAGGAGCTGGAGACAGAGGAGTACGCTGAAAAAGTCCTACACTATGCAGAGGCTAACACTGTCCAGGATGCAGCAGCCTCCAGCCAGCCAGTCCCACTGAGGCCTCGCCCGCAGCGGCGTGAGCGCAGGCTCCGCAGGGAGGAAGTGACCGCCAGCATTCGCATGTCCTTCCGCCAGTCACACCTCATCGGCCCTGAAGACGAGGTCTTTCGGCAGTTCATCATGGACCGGCTGGCCGAGGCTGATGAGGACCCGTATGTGCCGCCATTTGACTGCTTGCGTACGTACGCCTTTGAAGGGACGGGGTCGCTAACAGGCTCTCTTAGCTCACTAGAATCTTCAACATTTGACCCCTGTGTGGACAGACCCTGTGACCCTGGGACACGTTTCTTGAGACTTGTTCCCTGGCAAGGGGCTGGAGAGGATGAGACTTCATTCTGAACTTTGTAATGATAATCTCCAGTTTATTGGGTATACTTACCTTGCACCTACACTCACTGACCATTTAATCAGAAACACCCACCAGACAAGTGCCCTTTGTAGTTATACAGTGACAGACTCTAGCCCATATGTTGCTGGACAATATGTCAACCACTCACTACCCTGGCTCTCAGTGGAGAGGGTACACAAACAGCCCTGTGGAAATAGAATTACGTATGCTTGGCAGGTTCAGCCCAGCAATGACAATGAGACCCCTGCTCCTGACACACATACTACCACAACACACACTAAGATGCCACTAGCGCATTGGTGTCATTGCTGTGCTGAGAATAGTTCACCACTCCAATAAAAGTGGTGCTCACATGGTGGTTCCTATTCCATTTATGGATGGGATAAAGGGTGTCAGAAACTGATGGGATATAGCCACTAATTGCCAACGTATGTGGTAGCTGTTTCTGATAATATGGTCAGTGCAAAGGTAGATACTTGGTAAAGTGGCAAGACAGTATAAAACCAAACTCAAGACCTTTTCCCAAGAAGGGAAAAGTAAAATATTATTTGAACAGTTTGTTTTTTTCAATTATGTTTATTTCAGTTATTGGTATATATTTTGGTTTGAATTGAGAGTTTAAGGAATAGTTTCTAATATTCTGGGGCTGTCCTGAATAGCACTTTAAAGATTTCTCAAAAACTTATTTTCAGAATCACCATAATTAACCATAATTGTAAATATTTTCATTACTGCAGTAATTACATACAGCAAAAGGAAACAATGTATTAACAGTAAGCTGCTCCCATACCATATGTTGCTATTAAAGTTATAATTGTTGTCTCTTACTGAATGACAGCCATGTAATCTTTAAGGGTCTAATGTTAAATAATTATTTTATCGCCATCGGGACATTAGTGATGGCAGCAACATGCATCTCTGCCCTTTAACTTCAATAGCTGTGTCAAAAGCAGCAACATTTTGTTGACCCTGTGGTGAGATGATGTGAATGCCTAAAACGGAATCAGTAATTATTTTTTATTTAATTATTATCATTATTTTGTATGTTATAATATATTAACAATCTCTGTCATTTTTAAAGGCTTTTAAAAAGTGTTGTAGACTTAGGCTTGAAAAATAAGCTTCCAAATAATAAATGTAATGAAATATGATGAATAAGTATTCAAACATTTAAATTATCTGGGCTCGGCCTAATTGCTACTTATATCTGAAAGTGTCTGCTTGTACAAGTTCTGAATAGGTAACTTAGCTGGAGTCTTTTGATATTTTGTTGTTACTGAGACACATTTGATTGTGTGGTCAAAGCTTTGAAAGGAATTGCTTTAGTTTTGTGCTGTTCTGTTTGTCGTAGATATCAGGTTTTTGCATTTTTTTCTGATAAAACATAAATGTATAAAATAATCAATTGCACATTTTTTGTTGTTTCCAAAAAGCTTCAGAGTAACCATTACGAACATTAAGAACTGAGTGTCTGGTATTACAACATTTCCATTTTCCATTTATTTTTATGGCACTGTGAAAAAAAGGCTCTATATTTTGAGAGAACACAGAATTGCACAAAGTGTATTTGGTTCAGCTCAAGCAATGGTCGATATAGAATGCAAGGCTAAAATCATCCATGGTTAAAGACAAAAATGTGCCGTGTCGAGTTATTATATGAAAGAAAATAGGATGATATTGATACCCCAATGATATTTTATCAGTATCAAAATAATTTTAAAAAAATACACATGATTGTTACATTACCAGGAGCTTATAATGAGAAGGCAAAGCCCCAGATGGCAACATCACTATAGAGCCTAGTGTAACTCACCCCATAGACTGAACTGGTCAATTTTAAGTGTGCAGAAATGCAAAGGAATTCAAAATTGAGGTAGACAGAAATAGCAAGTACCAGCAGCAGGATTAGAACAAATTCACAGTATAAAAATAAATACAGGGTATTTACAGGGGCAGCTGGAGAGTAAATTTTCTTGGTTTATGGCTGAACAGTTTAGTGTGTGTATACCATGTGCCTGGGAGAAAGGAGGCAGTTTAGTTCAGTCTGTGTGTGTGTGTGTGTGTGTGTGTGTGTGTGACTTTCATTTCCAATATGAAAGTCTGATGACCTGGGGGAAGAAACTGCTCACCATGCTCATAGTGAAGGGCCAGAGGGTGCAGGAGGGGTGTGTTCAATCATCCACAATTCTCGTGGCTTTCTAGATGCAAAGTGTTGTGTAAATGTCAGGAGCAGAGGGGAGAGAGACCCCAATGATCTCAATTCTCCTTACTATCCTCTATATGGTCTTGCAATCTGAAGAGGCATAGTTTTCATACCACACAAGGGTGCAGCCCCAGAAAATGCTCTCTATAGCCCCTCCTCAGTATCCACAGGGAGTAAAGACACTGCTGGGCCTGAGAACTCTCTGAGAACATCTGCTAGCTGATCTGTGCATCCATTTGACCATTTGAAATGTTGTCTGGTCCAGCAATCTTCTGTGGGCTGACTCTCAGCACAGTCCTCCACACATCAGACAAAGCACATGGTAACTGGGGGGGGGGTTGTCTTTCTCATCGCCATGTACTTCAACCATGCATAAAAGTAATTCAGCACGTCTGGAAGGGAGGCCCCACCCACAGAGATAGGTGGCCTGGATGCCCTGCTACATGCGCCATGTGTCCTGGAAGAGGCCATGGACATTCTGTGTGTACACACTTTGCTGATCTGTGCCCTTGCTGTTCTCAGGGCAGTTTAATTGTCTGACCTGAAGGCAATGTCATGTGTTCTCAGCAGTACACGCTCCTCCGCTGTGAGTTCTCATATCCACCGAAGGCTCCATAAAGTTTGACCAGTGCTTTGCTCATATTACGGCTGGGTGATAGGTACAAAGTGACTATGAGCACGGTTCTGTACTCCTGCACTCAATAAAGAGATTTACATCTAACAGGCACAATCTTCAGCAGTGGTGAGCAGTAACCAGCATAGTGTTCATACACCAGTCAGCCAGAAGCAAATACTAGGAATACTTGGTCTCTGAATCGAGCCGAGGTCACAGAGCTTTTTCAGCAGTCCATTCTCCAAGTTTGTTTCTTGTTTATCTCTTAGTTTTAGAAGTGTCTGGTGGTGACAAGACAAACACGTCAGTTTTTCTGATACATATTTGTGCATAAATTTTGTGTTAAGTTTAAAAACAGCTACATTTTTGAACCAAATGTTGGATCCCAGGGAGGCCACTGCAAGTTAATGCCTTGCCATCTTAATTTTTCACAGGAGTAGTCTTAGTTTTAAAAAAAAAGTCTAAATCAGTTGAAATCCCCTGTTCTGAGTGACAAATTTCAGATTGAACAGTTTGTTACCAAAGGAATATTAATTAATATGTGTTTTTCCTTGTAATCAGTTCATTCTGAAAAAAAAATGAACGTAGGTTAACAAATAGAAAGATTATAAAAAAATATAAATAAAAAAACCTGAGCAGTCTGTTTTCAGCAGGCAAACAGTCCTTGAGTTACAAGGGTCGTGACATATCGAGTTTACCACGCTTACGTGGGCAAACTAGTTAAGTGGTGCGTGGCAGAAGAAAACGCAGAATGCACAGAATGTGCAGAATACGCAGTAATTTACCTAAGCATAAGTGTTCTGTTTGTGTTGCTTTGTTTGGCAACATTTTGGCCTTTGTCATGGCTTCGGAACGATTTTTTTACATTCATTTTTGTCATTTTTTTCTTAGTTGTGTTTATAGACTTCACAGCTGTGTTGGGATAAATTATTAACTTAGGCTAAGGTGTGTTTCAACACCAAAATTCGGGTTATATCACTGTCAAAGGAACAGATCTACATCGTAACTTGAGGATATATATACATATATATATATATATATACACACACACACACACACACACACACTATATGTGTATAGTACAATATATAAATTATAAATACTACATTTTGTTGGCTAATATTATTAGGGCTGGTCCAAATAAATTGAGTATTCAAGTGTTCATTTATGTTTGTGAAATGTTCATGTATTTGTTCCTTGTTTAGAATGAAAATCCTTTGTCTTCATTCGGTCTTTGGACTTCACCACATTTTGTTTTTATACTAAACATTTTTTTCATAAAACGAAGAATAAAAATGGCAGATGTGTCAAACTATAAAAATCTTGTTATATCCAAGTAACATTAGCTACAGTTAGCTAAAGCTAAATTAAAGTGTATGAAAAATAAGTAACAGTTAATTGTAGTGACTTCCAAGCTGAAATCACAACTAGGGGATTAAATGTGTGGGCTATGGCCAAATTCCCAAATTCCCAAATTGCTTCTGTTGGAAATCAGGCTTCTCCCCTACATAAATTTTGTTAACAAGCTACTGTCAACTCACATGGCATAACTGACAAATTGTTTTAATAACTGGATGTTAGCTATGATGACCAGTGTATATGACAGTAAGCACTTACAGTTTCTCTTGAGGGTGGCCTGCTACCAATATCTAGCATTTGTTTTCTTTGTGGGTTTTGCAGTTATGAGCTGCAATGCACTTTGATATAGAAGCACTCACAGTCCTCACTGCTGCAGGCTCTCAACTCCATGGCCTCTATATCTGGCCATCAGACATTTTTATAATGGCTGAATGCGGTGAAGTAGCTCAGATCCAGAGCAATCTGAATGGATACTCTGCATTCTTGCCAGCTTCAGGCCACTAGCGTGAATAGGACTTGATTATAGAATGCTTTATACCCAGAGTTCTGTCATTATCGGGAGGCTGTTTTTGTAATTTGCTCTTTCAAAATTAGTTAAGCTTTCTGCTCAAGCGGGGCATCACAACAGAATAAGGAAATAAGAAAGAAAATAAAAGGACAAAGAAGGCACTGAAAGATGCTACAGGTGTGACTGAGTTATTAACTGCTGAAGCGTTTCACAAGTATGCTTTAGAACAATCAGCTTCAAACACTGATTCAAAGATCAATTCCTATCTTCCCGCAACAAGCAAATCACTAAAACACAATTACAGTACACCACTCAAACACTTATAATAAGCCTCTGTGTTAGAGAAATAGCTCTACAAAAAGAGTCTACATTCCTCAATAAGATTCCTGTATATTTAGGACTATTGCTGTGACAAAAATCAATACTTGATCAGCATTCTGACTGCATGAGATCAGCATGAGAAACCCTGTTGTTTAAAAAGGATGCCTGTACCAAGAGCAAAATGAATGATTTATAATCAGGTTGTTCTTTAGGTTGTAGACAGTTTATAAATCATTAATATGCAGTTATAAACAAGTTATAACAGTTGTCATACGTTGATTCAGGTTCAGTGTTGCAAACATGCAATAGTGAGCCTGTATCAATGTATGACTTTTATAACCTGTATATAACTACTTATTAATTACTTATAAACTGTTCACAACCACATTAAAATTGATGAAACATTTATAAGACTAGCCATGACATTTGTAAGACATGTTGTTTCTTAAAATGCACACTTAATGAATAGCTGAATGCGGTTCGAGTGGGTTGAGAGAAGTTTCGGTATGTATTTACAGAAGAGGTTCAGGTGACACCTCTAATTTTTGTTAGTAAATTTAATCCTGTTGCACCGGTGCTGAACTAAAGGGACATAATTTGTCTCTTGTTAAAGCATGTCCTGGCTGAATGACTACATCTGGGGTAAGCAAATTTGTTTTGGTGCCAAAAGGTGCCTTTAATGGGAAAATGTTCCACTCTGTGAGCCATTCCAGGCACTTAGTTGAAAACAAGTTTGCCCAATATTATGCTGGTTGGTGTTTGATTCACCCTGGTACATGTGAGATACCAGAGGGGTGAACAAGTGAGTTGCAAATGTTGACTCTAAAGGAGAATCCTGAACAAGTCAGTATGTATTTACATTTCCATGTATGCACATGGCAGATGCCCTTATCCAGAGCGATTTACAATTTTAATTTACCAATTAAATGTAGTGTTACAGATTAAATGTAGTATTAGGAGTCTGGTCTAAGGACTCTTACAGATGAGGAATGAAATCCCAGTCTCCTGCTCGCATTTTTACCACTGAACACAAAAACAGTAATATAGCCTATTTAATGATAATCTGTCAATAGTACATAGTAGTGTTAACATTAAAGTACAGGGACAGACACATGACAGACACGTTGGGATAATTAAAGCAGTGCAGCCACGTGAAATGAAAAGTAAACCATTTTCTATTGTTCTATTGCTAAAATACTATTGAGGCTATCAACAAAAACAAAAAACAATGATACAATTAAAAAAGGGGCAGCTGAGACAACTAAGGCTCCATTTATTGCATGATCAATATATTTATTAGTGTAAAAGTGAACTTGAACTGACTCTCCATTGTAGATTTACGATGAGATATTTGATGATGAGGTATTTCATCTCATGCAGACCTTTTGGGAGTCTGTTTAAAGGTTCTGTGTCCTCTCTGCAAGAGGAGAGTGTGGTTGATAGACCAAAGCTCTTTTGAACAGTGTAGTGTTCATTTAGAGTGGGATATTGTTGTTCCATTCTGTACATATGCAGGTAAATACAGTAATAATTTTAATTAATTTACAGTAATAAAACGACAGGGCTTTAAGAAGAACAAAACGAAAAACACGAGAACACTCAGCGAAACGCTCGGAACCGGTTCTGATGCAGGAATGCTGGACGGCAGCTGCCAGAGATGCGTCACAGGGCAGCAACCAATCAGCAGCAAGGAGAAATGAATAAGGCTTACCCCTCCTCTGTCCTTGGGGTGGTGGGATGGCTACGGATTGGCTACTTTCAAAGCTTGCGCCTCTGAGTACAGCGGTATTTCATCACGCCAAGAATTAAGCTACATGGAAATGTAGCTTAATTTATGTTAACATTTGTTACAAAATTAGTTAATTTAGCATTAAAACGCCTGAAAAATGATGTATTGCCACGAAAAAAGCAAAAAAATGGGGAGCATGTTTGTAGTTTCCGCAAATTTGCGGGGGTTTCCACAAACAATTATTAGTTAGGTTCTAAGAAAAAATGACTGAAGCAGCGAATTCTGAACCACGAATTAGCTGGGGTCCACTGTATATATATTTATATATACACACTATATATATATATATATATATATATATATATATATATATTGTGAGAGCGAGTCACGGAGTTCCGCACACGCTAACCTCTCTCTTACATCCTCCCTTCACCCCGAGCACACCCGAGCACCACTTCAGCCCTCACCAAGCCCTTCCCTGCACCATAACATCACAAATCTGTCCCACTCCCACACTCAGGTGGCTGTCGACTCTATCTTGTGTCTGTGTCCAAGCCTCGCTTGTAGCGCAACAATATAAATGTTTTTTTCCTCTCTTCACATGTTTTGTCTACTATGATTTTCAGATACAATTAATACTGTGTCATCAATGTATTTATTAGTGTTAAAGCGAACCTGAACTGACTCTCCATTGTAGATTTAAGAAGAGATATTCCATTTCTCCCAGTGCACCAAATATACACCCCTCCTCTTGATGTGTCTGGCATTCTTTCCTGAGAACAACTCCTAACCCTTGCTAAAGCACATTCACCTTCACCTAGAAGCAAGAAGTGACAGTCTGTCATCATCTGTCATCACATCCTCACTGAAGTGATTCATGGTGTTATGTTTATGACTGACTTCTTTTATATTATAAACTTTTTTATTCTTATTCTTTATTTAATCTGTTATTGTTAAATGTTTATATTTGCCAGTTTTGCTGGGAAAAAGACTGAATGTCATGAAGCGTCACCACTTTAGCAAAACAAATGATGTAATATGTAAATACTGTAAAAGTTTCAAATTGTTCTGTACGGAACATACAGGTAAAATTTAATTGTAAAATCAGCACTGTTTTTGTGATGTCACAAAAAGCCATTTATTATCCCAAACCCACCTATAGTAGTTTAACTCGCTTGTTTATGCTGAAGTGATGAGTGTCTTTCTATGGACTAGTTTGTGAATAAAGATTTTTTAAAATATTTCTATTTACTGATTCATTTACATTATATTATTCATTATATTCATTTATATCATGATGTACATATGTTTTAAAGGTACAGTAACTGTCTAATTGTAAGGGAAAAAAAGGATGTTGGCCAAGTCATTTGAAATTATGACGGTTTGGTTAAAACCCTACAGCCATGATTAAACCATTCAACCACGATAAAAAACATAAGTCATAATTTCATCGTAACTTCAGAGGGTACGAATAAAATCCAAAAAGTTAAGATATGGTCTCTGTAAAACCAGCTCGTTTTTCTTTATGCATGCAATATTAATTTTTTTTTTTAAATGGTCAAGATGATCATTTAATTAAAAATAAAAGAGTGCTGTGCCCCCCCTCAGTGTAAATACTGAGTGCTTCACACATTCTGCTAATTCTTCACACATTCTTCACACATTCTGCCTTTATGCCTTCAAATGATTAGGCATGGTAGCCTAATTAGGCAAGAATAAGGATTTTTAAAAATTAATGTATTATTTATAAATAAATGTATTTTTAATCAAGTGTATTATACAGGGAAACAGCCCTGCAAAATGCAGCAGTTCTACAATTCTCTCAAAACCACTCCTGGCCAGCTGCTCGTAGCCATGCCCTTTGCTCCAAGAAGCTTAGAGGAGAACTTTTCACAGACAGCAGCAGCAGTCAATAAAGGGGAAAGTGCAGAAGCGCTTTTAAGAATCAATTTTTTGGTGCCAGATGAACACCTGCAGTGAAGAGTGATTATTAAAAAGAAACAAAGCAAAACAAAAGTCAGATGAATTTCATGAATTATTCATTAGACATTCAAAATTTGATTCCAAACATGCTTGTACTTGCTGGTACTGTGTATATGATTATAATGATTCTGAGACAGTTTAACTAAAAACAAGTGGTGTATAGCACTAATCTGACTAATCTGACATACACACCTGGCTATAGAATTCAGCTGCCCCTGATAATAGATATACTTTCTGTATATTTTCAAATGAGAAAATTATACTGTTGTAAGTCAGTACACAAAATACAAATAAATAATGCAACACCATACAAATAAAATACATTTAGTGACAAGAAAATACAATCATTTTTAGTGACAAGAAAGGATTTTTTTGTGTTTAATGGTATTTATGTTTAAAACATTTATTTATTATTTTATTTATTTATTAATTAATTCATTCAGTCATTTATTTATCTATCTACTTACTGACAATGTACTTATTCATCTGTCTGTTTGCTTGTTTGTTTTCTATCTATGTATCTATCTGTCTACCTATCTGTCTGTCTATTTATCTATCTATCTGTCTGTCTATCTGTTTATTTATTTCTTTGTTTACAATCTTGTTTTTTGCAAAGAAAGATAAGTAAAATGTTAAAATTACTGTACAAATTCAAACAAAGGACATGACATCTGGCACTGCAGTTCACTCTCTTCACCACTAGGGAAGGGATAGATTCCAGTACTGTGTTAATTGAGTACATCTTGTTTCTAGAACTATTTAAGGACTGGCTATCACTAGAGAACTTCTGAAGTGTTGCCGATCCTGGTGTACCTGAACCTGCCTCATCTATAGATATAGTCTGTATTCCCTTTGTCGTGCCTTTACGCCATATCCTGACTTTGAACTATTTGTACTTTTGAGATTGCCTTTCACTGGTAGAATTTTAACCACAACTGAGTAAAATAATATACTACGGTACAAAATAAATATTTATTTTTTCAATATTCAAGTTTAATGAAGAAAATTTTAACTGCATCATATATATATATACACACACACACACACACACACACACACACATATATATATATATATACACACACACACACACATATATATATATATATATACACACACACACACACACACACACATATATATATATATATATATATATATATATATGAGCTCGAGGAGTGAGGCGAGGTGCAAGATGCAGGTTTCAGAGAGGTTTTTTTCATTACAAAGGACACAGACTCTACACAAACCAAAACAAAAGACACATGATGAGGAAGGGGTCACGTGCAGGAAAATGTGGGGGATGACCAGCAACTGGATACATGAACTCTTGCAACTTAAATACAAAAACCACTCAGACATAAACCAATCATAAAAACAATCACTTTAACTAAACACAAGACAGCTGACACAGTGACTATAGACACAAATTTACACATAATTCAAAATAGGAGTCGCATACATAAACTAAATAATGACACCACTGCGGCCTGTAGCACCACTGGGGCACCAACAGACATCCCACCACCCCAAGGGCGGAGGAGGGGTAAGTGGTGGCAAACACCCAAAAAAAAAATCCCGCGGACCCGTGGGCCCCACACGTTCACCCCCTCATGGGCGCGTTTGCGCTGGCCTGCTCTGCGGCCAGGTCGGCCCCTGTGGATCCCACGCGTCCGCTCTCCTGGAGTGGAGCCCCAGGGGGGGGGGGCACTATCCCTTGAACACCCCCCTAAAAAATTCATGCGCTTTTCACCCCCGCTCCTCTGGCGCGTTTCCAGGGCGCCTGGGGTTCCAGGTCCCTTCCAGGGCGGCTAGATCCAGTCCTACAGGATTTGCGTCCTGATTGCAGACGGGGAGGCTGGCCTGTCCTCAGGGGGTGTTGGGGATGACATCCCTCACTGCCGGCCCGGAGGCCAGAGCTCCCACTGACGGTAAGGGAGCCCACGTCCCTTTTAGCGGCCACGCCTCTGGGTCTTAGGCTGGTCATTCTGTCATGGGGTGCGTGCTCGGGGACTGGGGCGAGGCGCAAGATGCAGGTTTCAGAGATGTTTTATTTTTATCACAAAGGACACAGACTCTACACAAACAAAAACAAAAAGGCACAAGGGCTTAACAGAAGTAAACTAAACAGAAGACACATGAGGAAGGGGTCGTGTGCAGGAAAGTGTGAGAGATGTCCAGCTACTGAATACATGAACTCTTGCAAGTTAAATACAAAACAAACTAAGACATAAACCAATCATAAAACACAATCACTTTAACTAAACACAAGACAGTGACTATAGACACAGCATACACTTAATTCAAAATAAGAGTCCCATACATATAAACTAAATCATGACACCATTGCGGCCTCTGGCGGCCGCTGCCTGTGGACATATATATATATATACAGCTCCTGAGAGAAAAATAAGAGACCTCGGCAAAGATGTTCAGTTTCTCAGGTTTTATCTTTTATAGGTACAAGTATTGAACTGAACAGCTTTGCCTTAGTTTTTAAGAACTGCTGACAATATTTCTCCTAATTTCCAAATCAAAATATTGTTTGTTTGTGTGTGTGTGTGAGTGTTTAACACTTCACATTTCAGATGTTAATTTTAGTGTGGTCTTGCCACGTAACTTTAAAATCTGACCAAATTTCCTTTTGAATTTGGCCCTAAATGTGCAAATCCCTGCCAGGTTTGATTACTGTCCACCTCCTGACTGCAGGGATGGCATTTAGTGTTGATGAATGATTGGATGCTTCAGCAGTCATCACAGTGCCACCAACTCCTCTCCTCAGATTCACTTCATCAACTAATTGGGTTTTCTCCCTGAGAGGGTCAGAGAAGGACAGGGCCAGAGCACACATGTCAGACAATGCAGCCTATGTTCAGCACCACTCTGTGTATTTGTTTCTGTCCAATGGTTCGTTTTTTAATTCCAAATTATACATTTGGAATTGTTCATAATGAAATCTAGTATCTAATATTTCTCCTTTCCAGTTTTGCTTCTTAAGATCCTTAAAGTGAGATGTAAGATTTTGGCTCAGAAAGTGAATACAAGATCAAAGTCAAATACAAATAATTCATTTGATGAGCCCATGCCCTAAATTTTTCCCATTGATCTACTTAAGATGTGTATATAGTTTTATGTACTAAATGAAGGAAAATATATGACTGTTTTCCAACCTTTTAATCTTACATGTCAAACAGGCCATTTTGTATATACAGTAAACCAGTAAAGTACCCGCGTATAATGAAAAAACGCATTGTTGTGATGTGGTAAAAAAATGCCTAAAATGCCTAAAATATTTTTATAGTGTAAACCCTAAATATACCCACAAATATGCTCCCAAAACACTTTAATTTCATTTTAAACTCAGCTTAATACATTTCCCTGAAAGAAAATGTAAAGGTAAACCCATATTTGTACTGTACAGTTGACAATGAACTCCTGCAGTGCTAGAATGAAAATATCGATGTTACCCCTGTATAGATTGTACTGTAATTAATGCACACCCATTTTCTTTGGTATGCGCTGTTGTATCTTTGGTATAAGCAGGTAAATACAGTTATAAATTCATTTAATTTACAGAAATAAAAATACAGGGCTTTAAAAAGAACAAAACGAAAAACACGAGAACACTCGAGATGCTCCACGGGAGAAATTCTGGACCGCAGCGTCACAGGGCAGCATCCAATCAGCAGCAAGGAGAAATAGCATTCTCAGATTGGCTACTTTGAAACCTCCCACCTCTGAGTACAGCGGTATTTAACCGTCCCAAGATGCGCTTTCTTTGTGTTCTCTGGACAGTACCAAAAATTTTATAGTAATTTTTTATATGGAAATGTGGATGAATTTACGTTAATATTTATGTTACAAAATTTGTACATTATTTTTTCTTAATAATTTAGCACTTAAATGTGTGAAAATGTATATGTTGCCACGACAAAACCTGTGACGTCCTGGCCTCGTGCAGGTTGTTTATGTTTGGGCGGTGCTTAGCAACCCAGCAAGAGGACGAAGGGGGCATGGCAGACGAGGCCCGGACCTCACAAATCCAAAAAATTGGGGAGGATATCTGCGTTAATGCGGGGATTTCAGCAAACAATTACTTCTCATTCAATATTTTCCACATTGTAGATTAATAGTGAAAACAAACAAAATGATAAAAGAATACATGGAATTATGCAGTAAACAAAAGAGTTAAACAAACCAGAATATCGTCGCTGTCTGGCGGAAACCTCATAACTCCACTTTTGGTCTTTGCTTTTTTTCATAAATCAATACTATTGGTCTGTCTCCATTTGGGTGTGTAAAATTTAGAAATTATTAACCAATGAAAAGTGTTGCAAATAGTTATACCAATTTTGATGTTACAGTATTCATTTATTTGGAATATATTTTGAGTTTCCTGAATAATAGCCATTTTGGACATATGAGGTTTTGGCCCGACAGTGACGATATGTTTTGCAATGATAGACTGTTAAGTGGTTCTTGCCATAATGTGGTGTAGAACATTAGTCAAATAGGATTACAAACTATGCACTAACCCGACCATCACAACTGATGATCCCATAAACATTAAGAGGGCAAGAAATTCCACTAATGAACTCTTGACGAAGAACACCTGTTAATTAAATACCATTCCAGGTCGATTCCTCATGAATCTGATTGAAAAATTGCCGAGTGTGCAAAGCTGTCATTAGAGCAATAGGTGATGTTTTCAATATTAATCTACAATGTAACCAATAATTAAAACAAAGGAAATAATTCAAAAAACACTCCTTATAAAAATCTTCAGCTTGACTTAGAGGGTCTACATGCTGTTGTATGTTGAATAAGCAGATATGTAAGTGCAGTTGTTTTGGTGTCACCACACACAGTGAATTCAAAATGAATTCTGTTTTTGTAGCTTAGTGTCCATAACTGGGCAACAAGAAATCCTTGTTGAATGAACAGTAACGTTTGAAACCATATTGTCATGTCAGCGCCACCTCGGTCACGCCCCCAACGCAGTTCCTCCCCTGAGTACTAGGTCATAGCCCTGGGTATGTGTGTGTGTGAAGGAGTGTATGTGTCATCAGGTGCCTGAGCACACCTGCAACCAAGTGGTATTACTTGTTATTGTCTGCGTCGTGTGATTGGCTTGTTGTAGGTGTAGGTGTGTGAAAAGGCCTGCTGACCCAGGAGCTCGTCGCGTGGTCACCAAGCTCCTTGCCTGTTTCATGTGAGCCATAGAGTACGCAGAGGCTGGGTTTGCTTCGCCCTTGGCCAACGTGTCTTGGTGGAGTCAAGGTGTGAGTAACAAAGGAACGTTCTTTAGGTGAACTCCCTTCCAGAGGGGCAACTGTGCGCAGGATCTGGACCGGCTATTGGGCTCCTGTCTCAGCGAACTCTCCTTCTAATCGAGAGGAAGGTGTATGTGCCGCCTGACTCTCCCCCTTGTCTTTGTGTGTGTGTTCTACAGGCGTGAGTGGCGAGGTGCACACCGAGCAGCCGGAGTGTGCGTCCCACAGACAGAAAGGACTCTCTTGTTTACAGGGGCTCCCACCAAGTATCAAGTCCCCAGCCTCCCTACCTGAAAGAGTTGTGATTTTGCGTTTGGACTTTTGTAGTTTGCATAGCAGTAGCAACGTTTTTGTGTTTGAAAGCTGTGACTTTCTAAATCAAAATAAACTGCAGCCTGCCTGTGTGTCCGCCCATACCCCCACGTGACACATATTTGTATAGCACATTATACTTCCTTGAACAAGAAACGATATTTTTAACAATGTATCTGTAACCCTGTATAATTTAGGCAATAAATTAAAAATTACAAATAAAGAGAAATAATGAAATAGTCTGCTAAAATAGTAAACTACTCTGAAATTAGTGAAATAATAACTGAAGAAAGTATAACAACAGTGGAAAACATTTCATCGAGATGGTTGACAATTAATGATTGTCCAATTAAGTGAAGTCTAGATGTAAGCCACGCCCACGAAGCTGATGGCTGGGTGGAGAGAAACCATTTTCTGGGGGAGAACTTTGAGACCGCTGAGAGAGAAGGACGTGTAGAATTTAGTTGCTGCTCGAGAGATGAGTAGTAGCCTAGATTAGTTAAAACTAACATAGAAATACACATAGAAATTAGAACTAGAAATAGAAATTGAAATAGAGAGAGAACTCCAAGACCGCTGTGAGAGAAAGACGTCTAAAAGTAGATGCTGCTCGAGAGACGAGTAGTAGCATAGCTTGGCTAAAGCTGAATTAGAATTAGAACTAGAGATGACTAGAACCAAGATATTGATAAGTTTGAGAAGACTAGAACAGAGATATTGATATGTTAATTTTCTTTGAATTGTTTGTGATTTCTTGTATTAATGTGTTGAAACATGAGTGTGCTTCAGCGTGCTGATACAAGATGGCGAGCCTTCCCAGCGAGATGAACACTGAATGTGCAAGAGTTAAGTTCCAGCCACCACTGAGAGAAACTGGGTAGGAAAGTTCTGATTGCCCATTTTTGTTTTCTTGAACGGGACCAAGCTGGGGGGTTTTTTGGGGAAACTTTTGAAAGAGTATCCTTCTCGGACTGATTGAATTTAATCTTGGAACCCTCTCGAACTGAATCCTTTTCCGAATTGAATTTTTTTCAACTGAATCTTTTTCTGAATCGAACAGTCAAACGAACTGTGAATTGAATCTTTCCCCTTTTCAACGGAAAGTTCCAAAACAAATCTGTTGAACTGAATTGAACTGTTTGGCCTTCTGAGTTGTTATTTGACTTTGTGTTTAACACTAAGGAGTTATTGTTGAATTGATTGAAGTGAACTGTTATTTGATTTATTGTAAATATTGTAAATATTTACTGTGATTTAAAGGTGTTGCATTCCAAGAGTTTAGTATAGCCTAAAGGGTGCACCCTATTGAACCAATAGATAATAGAAGAGTCATGTGAAATTGATGTTTATTTCAATGTTCCATTTGAGAAAATATGCGACTGCGATCTTATGGTGAACAAAGAGGTGATAATTGTTTCATTACAATTTTACTTTCTTTTCTTTAATTCTCAGAATAACCGGTACAAAAGCTATTTACAATACAAAGAGCTGTTTAACTCAGTTGTTTTACTACATCTCCATAGTCGAACCTACTGGCCTAATACCAACAAAAATATTAGCAGCTAGTGCCTATTAGTGACACACGGGCTACATATCCTTTCAAAAATTCATGAAATTCATTTAGAATGTACATACTTGCATTGTTATCTGAAGAAATCAGAAGCCATTTTAGCGTGGGGGTGCCAATCCAATATTGGCATCAGAAAAAGGCTGAGCCATCACATAAAAGCTTAACTAAGCATTGAGCAGCATGCTGGAAGAAAAAAAAAGACAGAACACGAGTAACAGATGAGTGGCAATTCTGTGTCTCAAATTCTGTGTCTCCTTAATCCCTACATAGTGCACTATGTGGGAATAAAAATACACACTTCTGTACCCAAATTGAGCGTAATATGTCTAGCAAACATACAGGACAAAAGGCACTTTTCCGTAGGCATGTAGGTACTGTACCATACCTAAACTGTGAAACTTGTAGCACACTTTGATTTTCCACTGTATCATAATGGTGTTTCTGACACGTCAGCAGCACGATTCTTTTGGTCATTGTCACGACGGGTAGTGTGATGTGGACACACGAGCAAGGTTTTCTTTCATGAGAAACGTCACAGCAGTTTTCTTCTTCAAAACATAAAATCACCAGATGCAACTTAGTCTTAGACTGCAAGATTCATCGGGCTGGGAGGCCGGGAACCTCTTTGGTGTGCTAACGAATGTTTGAGAGAGATTCCTCTGTTTTCAAAAGTCCATCCTCGCTCCAGCTTGGTGGAGATGATCCTTGTGGTGAATTCCTCACTCACGCCTGTGACACACACACACACACAAAGGGAGAATCAGAATGAGGCACACAGTCACTTCTCCTGATGGAGAGGGGGGCTGGAGACCACGCTACGTGAAGTCGGCTGTGGAGGATCTCGTTCCTCAAAGTGGGCTTGTTGCCAAGCATACAGTTTCTGGGATCCTGTTCCTCTCAGAGAGCAGGCTGCAATACAACAGTTTCTTTTCTTGTTTACACATAAGCACATTTCCTTTGGGAGTAGCACGAGTCCTGAGCTTCGCTCCCAGCATCAATCACCCAAACTTCAAAGACTCACTGAAGGAGCTTGGGGACCACGCGACGAACCCTTGGCTCGACGGGCTTTTCAACACACCTAACATCTCCAGCACCCAATCACACAACACAGATAACACAGTAACTCAAATCAGTTAAACTAAACACAAGACAGGTGGACCTGTCATCAGGTACCTAGCAACCTTGCTAATGAGATAGCTCAGCTCAGGTGTGACTCTGAGTTGACTAGGGACCTGACAACACACACACACACACATACCTACAATGTGCCCAGGGCTGTGACCTAATACTCAGGGGAGGGGCTACATTGGGGGGCGTAACCAAGGGGAACCAGACATGACAGTCAACATCCCAAAACTGCGTTCATGAAGTCCTGCCAGCTGAAAGATGCTTTTGATTGTGCGGTCTTTCATTTTTTCATTTTTTAACTTTTTCTCTGTATTGTTTTGTCTTGCAACAAATACCTAACCCAGCTAACTTGCTAACTATGGCCTGGTACACCTTCACATTTCTAACAACGTTACAGATATATTTCTTAGCATCATAGAAAACTCCCACTGAAATTTATCTTCAGCCCAAATCCTCAAATAGTAGTGCTTGTGCTTCAATTTTCCAATTGTCTCTCCGTTGCTCCATTTTTTTAATATCCACGCAAAAAAAACCCAAAAAAAAACAATGGCCTCTTTCATGTTGCGATGACATGTTGACCAATCAGAAAGCAACTAGCTTCGCTGCAACCTGCTTTCGGGCTTTCCATCGACCGTGACAGCATGGATGCAGCTCGGTTACCATTCGTTCATAGTCTTGCACAGTTCCTTGTGCCAGTGTACTACATGGGTGTAGAAACTCAACTTTTATAACTTACATGACGTTGTATAGAGGAAGTAGGGAGCTGTGCCTTACTGTGTTATTAACAACTTAGTTGTTTAAGAGGGAAAAAGTATCAAATTGATATCCACATTCAGTAAGCAGATCCTCAAGTTTGCAGTGTCGGTATTAAAGATGAAAACGTGTCCTTATTTTAGGTGCAAGTGATTAGAGTATAGCCTATTCTGTTTTAGGACATTAATAATGTACAGAGACACTCATTTAGTCTTGGCTGCCAAAATGTTTATTTATTAAACATTTCTTTCCAATTAGCCCGCTGTTGTCTTTTTTTTTTGCTTTTCAATTACTATTATTTGAAGTTGTGAGCACAATAGACTTCCTCTGTTGAGTCTTCTAATTACACGTGGTTCAAAACATTGCAGGTCTGGGCCCTAACCAGGCCATCTAAGACTGTGATTTATAACCTCTAAAGGCTGGGTGTCATAGTGATTCACTAATTAGACATTAGCTGTGGCAGCCTGCCTCCCAATTAACGAATTAAATGCGGATGTATTTTACCTCAACACAATGATTTTGTCACCCTAAGTAACAGTAATGTTTCTATAGGTGTGCGCCCTGAGAGGATTAGAGGAAACATAAACCAGGTGCATTTGTTTTTAGCCTTGCCTGATAGTCCATATTCTAACTACATTTTACTTTCTCCACAAAGAAGCCATTGATGTTCAGCCAAAGCATATAATATGTACATATGTGGCAGTCTACACGTGAATGTAATCTCTGCTACTTCATTTATCTGCGGAGCATAAGTTACTTCTAACAAAGGCATCAGTTTTCCACCAGTCAGATCATTGCCTAAAATCATAGACACGCCCTTAACAGGTAAACGATCACACACCCCCACGCGTACCACGCCAGTTACAAGCTCCGTGTGTAAATGTACACTGTGTAATGGTATTCTCATCACCCCCCATTTCTATGCCCTGTGCTTACAGTTCTGTGCATATTTTTGATATATGCAACTAAGCATCAGTACCTTATGTTTTTGTTTTACAGTGATCCACACATTTGGTTTATAACTAGCTTACACTTTTTCCAAGATTCCATAGGACATTGGATCTGCTCCCAGAATCCATTGATGTTTGTCACTGCATGCAAAAGAGCATTCTGAAAATTCAGCACAATAAACCAGTCACAAAGACACTAAGATAGATCTGCACTTTGCACAATTGTTACATTTACATGAACAAGCAGGTTCGAGTTAGCTTAGGAGAGCACCACATTGTGCTCTCCTAAAGTCAACAATCGTCTTATCTACTGTATTTTTTCCACATTAAGAGACAATTTGTTGGTTCTGCACCAGTCCATGAGTTGCTGTACCTCCTCTCTGTATTGTGCCTCATCATTCCCACTGATTAAACCCACCACACTCATAGCATCAGTGAACTTGATGATGTCAGCTCAGCTGTGCATTGCCACACGGTCATGAGTCAGCATCATTACATCATATGGACTAAGAACACAGCCCTGAGGGCCCCCCATGCTTAGTGTGGTGGTGCGGCAGATGTTGCTTCCAGTCCTAAATGTCTGAGATTGCTCAGTGAAGAAATCCAGGATCCAGTTGTATGGGGAGGTATTCTGGTCTAGCAGACTCCAGATTGACAATCAAATGCTGAGGAATGATAGCGCTGAATGCTGATCTGAAGTCTATAAACAACATTCTTACATAAGTGTTCTTTTTATCTAGATGGGTGAAGACCAGGTTTAAGGTGGACAAATTCAGCATTACCTGTTCAGTGGCTGGAACAACATGCGAACTCCAAGAAGACCTTTATGTACCTCGTGACGAGCCTCTTGAAGTACTTTACAATTGTGTTGGGTGTGAGTGTGTCAGATGGTAGCCATTGGGGCAGGACACCAAAGAGTTTTTTGGCACAGGAATGATTGTGGTGGATATGAAGCACATTGGGCTGACACTGGAGTTAAGAGAAAAACTGAAGATGACTGTGAGAACATCTGAGCTGGACAGACCTGCATTTCTGTCGGCTCAATGCAGCTCCCTCATGCAGTGACATCAGGTGAGAGTCTGGAATCCTGCTCCCTTTTAGCAGGATCAAACGCCATGTTTCCAGCTTTGTGGACACAGTTTGGGGAAGAACCTTTTCTACTCCAGTATGACTGTGCCCCAATGCTCAAATAAGGTTCATAAATACATAGTTGGTTGTGTTCAGTGTGGAAAAACTTGACTGGCCCACACAGAGCACTGTCCTCAACACCATCCAACATCTTTGGGATGATTTGGAATAGAGATTGGAAGCTAAGCCTTCTTGTAGAACAACAGAAGGCTTGTGGAAAGCCTTCCAAGAAGAGTGGAAGCTGTTATAGCTGCAAAGGGAGGGCAGGTCCATATTAAAGTCTATATAATTGAATGCAATGTCATTAAAATCCCTGCTGGTATAAAGGTGAGGTGTCCCAGTACTTTTGTCCATATAGTGTTTCTTCTCCAGTGTTTCATCTAGAGGGTCAGTTTCTGGGTGATTTCTTAGTTGAATCAGAGTCTGATGGTGACAGGCATAACACCAATTGTTACAGATCTTTGTGTGGCTGAGAAACTTTAAAGATACAAGTTAACAATTCGGAAGGCTGACCTCACCACTAATCAGTGTGCATTATCTCTTGAGACTCTACTCTCCAAGGTCTAGGGCCACAAGTTTGTTAATGGACTCTTCTGATTCATGCTCTTTTGAGCTCTGTTAGATCTCCTGTGTTCCTTGAATATTTAGTAATGGTATCCAGACCTCTTAAACTATAATTAATTACCCTCTTGATTCACTTGTAAGTATCACACACACACACTGTATCTGAAAAGAATTCAACCACATTTTTCCTCTTTATCACCCCACTGGACTCTCTGGACTCTCTAGACCCATCATCATTAATTCTTTAAGAAGGTATCTCTCTTGTTTTGCCATGCATATTGCATAATTATATGTTTAACTGCACAGTAAAATGTTACATTTACAATTCAACTTTTGTATTAGCAAATTCAGGTGTGAACTTTCTTTTTTTAATTTGTTTTGATATGAAGAAATGACAAAAACATGTGATAAGACTGCATTGCATTGTGGACCCCACATTAAATAACCACTTGTCAGTTTTACTGTTCCTGTCAGGCATAGTGTTTGAACAGCTTATCCTTGACACAAAACAAGGTCAGTTATGTCTACAGGAATACTCCAAGCAGTCACATCACAAACACAGGCCTGTGTGTGACCTTCCTTTATTTTTCTAACCCATTTTCTTTGACATGGTGAAGCATCCAATTTTGAATTCTACAATGTCTGACATAGGTATTAAGAACTGCACTTTCACTCTTCATAACATTTCCAGAGGAGTTTCCAAAGTCCACCTTGCTTGAGAGGGTTCCGGTCTTGGCAGCCCTGGTGTTACACTCTTGTCACTTTTCCACTCTCCTGCTGTTCTCCATGTTCACCAGATTACTTGCATTTGAGACTACAGTGGATACTTGTAACTTTTTTCTACCTTGGTCAAAAGATATCAGATTCTCAGTCTAATATGCTCTGCTCTAGATGGAGGACAAACCAGGACAAAAACTAAATTTGACCAATTCAATTAAAAAGTATTTTAGATATTTATAGGGATGCACCGAAATGATTTTTTTGGACCAAAACCGAAAGCCGAAAATGAGGAAACACTCGGCCGAAAACTGAAACCGAAAACCGAAAGAAATTATTATTACTAAATTATTAAAAGAAAACATCTGTTACAAAACTATGAAAATATTTATTTAGCATTCAAACAATGCACACTATAAAATAACATTTGAAATAAAATATTTTACTTGGCCCTACTCATGAATAGCCTAAGGGTGTTTTCACATATAGTCCTCTTTAAAGGAACCAAACTCAGTCCTCTAGAAGTGGTCC
>JBBPCX010083806.1:0-27146 GCA_037974365.1 Hydrocynus forskahlii | reverse complement strand
GGGGGGGAGGGGGGGAGGGGGGGCCCTTGCAATCTCCTTGCCCCGGGGCCCAGACCCACCTTAATCCGGGCCTGCCTGGCACATATGTGTGTTCAGTGTATCTTTAAAAATGATTCAGAATTCAATCAAATTTGGCAATTTATGATGCACTGAATCAGTTTTTAATTGAACTGTATATGAGCTTACTCTACTGAACAGAGTGTCCAGGTATTACAGGTCAGTGATCATCAATGTTCATCCAAATAATAACATTAAAGTAACAACACTCACTCTTTGAATTTGCTGGGTTTCTTCTTTCCTGTCATAGCAGATAAGAAATTGTATCATTAGAACCATTATGCATTCTCTGAAAAATCTGAGATATGAATAAATTAAAGGGCCCATTTAATGGAAAACACAACTTACAAACACAAGTTATCACAGTATAAGTTTCCAAATGCACCATTCACTCGCCAGTGTATATGATCCATATATGGAAACTAAACTGCATAAACAGCTTGTTTTGAATTCCCTGTTTTTGTGATGTCACAGAAACCAACTAGTCATCCTCTCTGGCCTATAGAAGTTTAGCACCACACATTCTCATGGAGGTTATAAGGAAAGTTCCAGCCCTGACTGCTTTTTGAATGAAGCACAATGCAGGACAACCAAGCAGAACACAGGTCATTTACACATATCAGTCTAAGGATAAAGAGACGTTGGAAAATGAGTGTTTAGAAATGCATTATGATAATGATTTTCATACATAAGCCCAATAAAATGAAACAGAAAAAAAGAAAATGGAAAACATAGGATATAAGCCCTTTAAAGATTTTTGACTGTAATGTCATAAATAATACAATGATATGTATCAGTGACATACTTACGTAACACCACCCCATAAAGACAGCAAACTGTCACGCTGGCAATCACCAGACAAAAACAGGTGAAAACGATGATCACCACCTTCTGTCGAACTCTGTTTAGGACTAAAGCATTAAAACACAGATTAACTCACCTTTAATAAATAGTATACAATCTGATCTGTGAATTATAGCATCCATAGCAGCTTTTTATCGTGTCGTTCTAATCTATTGTTTTATTTGTTTGTTTGTACTACAGGCCAGAAGTCCAGAGGTTTGGGCCCAACCTCGGATCTTTTACATTTTTATTATTATTGCAAGAGAACATTAGAAATGTAACTTACAATAGACTCTGTCTAATGGATGAGAAAGCTTTTGTATGAAACAAAGACACCCAATAATGTGAGTAAAATGGATAAACATGGTCTGAAAAAAGGGAGGAAGGGTGTCAATGCAATATTTTGGTTTCCAACCAAAAAACTGCAGGTTATGGTGCTGAATATAGACAGCATTATAAATTATAGAGTAGTATAAGTCACAAGCCCATTTGGGATTTATATCACCTTCATAGAGAAGGCATAATAATTTGTATTAATACTTTAATAATTCTGAAGAATTCCTCTCAGTACTTATTAAGAGTTGCTTTTGCACTAGTTCCTTGTAAACCCACCAATTTCAGCCTAATCTCTACATCTATAGAGTATGGTTAGTTACCAGTTACAATCTTAATCCCTGGTACTCAGACAAGAACACAATCTGTGCAGCTGAAACACACTTGTACCTAAAGCCAATGGGCTGTTGCTGAATTAGGCCTGTATATAGTCTTGCAAAAGAAAACTTTCATTAATTTGTTGATACATTTCTATTATTTATTTTTTAAGAGGCCTAATCTTCACAGGCTCCTGCCTGATTAACTGTTACTGTTTTTTGCACTGTGTTTCTGAAATGTTCCAAACCTGGATCAGCTCCTATGGGCTTGCATTAGTCCTGCATTAGTCAATTCAATGTTCCCTTACCTTCCTTACTGATGAGTTGCTTTTGACTGGTCAGTTTCCTGGTGCCAGTAAATGCATCTGCTGCCTCACAGTGATAGACGCCCATAGTATCTGGGTTCAAATTGAAAGTGAAGAACGACCCCTGATTTTCCAGCCAAGTGTTATTAATGAACCAGTAGTACTGTGGAAAGGTTCCTCTCTCCACACTGCACTGCAGGATCACACCTGAGACCACAAAGTTCTGAACCACAGTTTCCATGCTCATCGTCACAATGCCCCCAACTGGCTCTGTTTGGGTGACACAACAAACATAGATCATCATTAGAGTATCATCACAGGTCGTTCTGCAATGTTCTCTTTCACAGTTTTTACAGTTAACCTGTGAAATTTAAAACTGTAACTTTTCAGTTCAATGTAGGGATCCACACTTCAACAAAACAAGCCAGAATACAGCTTTTCTAATTAGTGCCTTGTAAAACATGTCAAATTCAAGAGAAATGAAAACCAAAATGTAATAAAATCTTCAGGAATCATTTTAACACAAGTTTAAAAAGCACCAAAAAATAAAAAGCAGGTTTTGTGGTAATATGCGAATCCCCTATTTTCCCCCTATTTTATTTACCGTACAAATTACTGCACAGAAATAAATGTAAATATAATAGTAAAGAAAATCATTTGCTTTTCTCCATTTGTTGGAGGGAAGTGTGTGTATGTGTGTGTGGTGTGGGTGTGTGTGTGTGTGTGTGTGTTTGTATGTGTGCAGGTGGGTGGGTGAGTGTGTGCATCCTGGTCTGCATTCAGTAAATTCAAACAGATTATGATATTTTAGGAAATTTCACTACATTTCTATGACAATGTTTTGTTACAATTAAAATTTGTATACAGTGGATCACAAATGTACCTAAAGGAACTACTTAGACAGAAGTGGAATATGTTGATGTCTCTACTGGAAAATAATGACCTGCATGGAAATTCCACCAAATTTTCAATAATTATTAACAGTGGTGGTGAAAAGAACCAGATATCTGAGGAATTTAAAGACTCTAATATCTCCTTTACAGAAATGGCATGAAATGGTTATGAATACACTGTTGGATGCCTGAGACTCTGAATACATGTGTAGGTTCACTGGTGGTTTTGGAGTGTAAATAAAAAGGCTATATTAGCGTTGTAGCCATTGTTATACCTAGTTTCCATCATCACCACTGTATAAAATCTAAGTAGGTATTTTTTTCCATAATTAAACCCCTGTATGATGTTCTTGAAAAAAAGGGGAATTCCACCTGTAATGGATTGCTACTTTTATGGTCAATGACTTTATTTATTAGAACTATTAGTCTAAACTCTCCAGTCCAGTGTAATAATCTCAGCAGTGGACCAATGGTCCATATAACCCTACACGGAGTCCTATTCAGTTTAAGTCTGTGAATATCTTCTGTATTTAGGTCAATGTTGGTTAATTCTGCGTTTGTGTGTGGTCCACATACCCACTGTGATGTTCAGTGGTTTACTCTGTACCATTCTGGTCCCGTGAGTCACCTGGCAGTGTACCAAGCCCATGTCCTGGTCTGGAATAACTGACACCATGAAATTTGCATGATAAAGCGTTGTGTTTTCTTCCTCAGCCATGCTGTCGTTGTTTCTGAGAAGTCTGAAGGTTAAGGGCAGAGGTGCCTTTTTCAAGCTGCAATTCACAAGAGCGTTGAAATCTCCTTCCTCATCTTTAACAACTTCAAACGAGATTTTGACATCTGAGAGATGCTCTGTGTTTGGTATGGAGGTGTGCAAGAGAGGGAGAGCGAGGAAGAGAGAAAGAGAGAGAGATTGTCCAGTAAAATAACAGGCAAGGTCTCATTAGTTAAACTGCAAAATTAGTGATATGTAAAGTACTGAAAGATCAACACTTCAGTAATACATCAGATTTCCATTTGAAGGGCCTATGCCATGGAAAATGGATTTGGAATACACAAGAAATGGACATGAAAGAATTTGATGTCCATGCAGTTTATATATTAGTAATTTATATATTTTTCTGTGTTCAGTCCAGTACAATTCAACACACTGGATCCTTACTGGGATTTCATTTGTCGCCATGGTGTCGTTTTAGCATCAAGCACTGTGACAACACCTGGTTTTAGTATCAAAGTGAAAATTCTGCTTTCTAGTCTGAGTGCACTGGGCAAAACAATGCTTCGAATTATCTTTCTTAAGTAAAGTAATCAAAACATTTCCACATGATTTAATTAAATTACATCACGGCAAATGTTGCCAGAAGTTAACAGAATACATTTAAAAGAATAGTTTAAAAGAAAAGTCCAGTTTTACACAAATCACACTCTTCCACTCACCCCAGATGTCCGTTAGCTAAGACATGTTTGGTGCTCAAATTTTGCTTCTTTAGCACAGTAGTGGAGCTATGAGGCTAATATGGCAACCAGTAGAAGTCAATAGTCACCCAAATATTTTTTTTATATTCCTACCTAAACATCCTTTCAACGTGTTCAAACCATATCCAACTCTTCATCAAGGTGGTGCAGACTTGTGGATGAGGTTTAGGACACAATATGACTTACTGTGAGCTATAAAACTGAGCAAAACTTATACGAATGCCACCTCTGTAGCTCCAACATTAAATTAAATAAGCAAAATCTAGACCCCAAACATGTCATGGCTGAAGAACTACACCTGTAGTAAGCGGATAATTGTATGAATATGATTTTCCATTGAAGGGTTCCTTTAATTCCTGTGCACATCACCTTTTTAGTGTTGATAAAATAAATCCAAAACAAACAGTGCATTACCTTTTACGTTTATATGCAAGTTGTCAAAAGTGCTTTTGGAGAAGACTGTGCCATTGAAAACGTTTGAAGCCGCACAGGCATATTGGCCACTGTCCCCGGCGGAGAGGTTCTGAATGGTCAGCGAGTTCTGAGACGTGTTATAGCGCAGCTGAACCGGCATTTTATTCCGGAACCACTCATAAGAGACATAAGTCCCGGCAGTCACCGCACAGTGCAGAGTAACACTGTCTCCCTCCCAGAGGTCTTCAGTCTGCCCATCTGATGTGATGTGTGCTCCTACTATCTTCTCTGAAACACAGCAAATCACCTGTTATTTAAACATTAGCTCTGTTTGGAGTTATTACTGTCATTTTGCAAAAGTCTTAGAGCCCTGAGAAAATGTGATTTCCTCAGGTGCTTTGCAGTGAGACAAGTCATCAAAAGTAAGCATTTACATGGGAAAAATTAAAAAACGTTAATAATCCATATGTTACTAATAGAGGAAATCGAAATTATTAAAAATACATTAAAGATATGATATAGAACAGGCAGGTCTTTTGGGACCACGTCTACTTTACAGTAAAGAAAAGCCTGGGCAGGAAGCTTTTCTCAAGGAGGCCCAGTTTCTGCAGTTACATCCAGTACCTGCTTCCATTAATCAGTGCCTCATTAAGGTAGATCATGCGATGACTGAGTGCAGCCAGAAGATCAGGACCCAAACATTCTAATCAATATACCTTTAATAAAAACAAAGTTTTAACTATTTGAGGCAAAATATTAAAAAAACAAAAAAACCCATTCAGTCAGTGGGGATGAGGCAGGGACTCACCCTGGCCAGGGCGCCAGCCCACCATTTATTCTCCAGCGGTCAGTTTAGAATCCCCAATTCACCTGACATGCATGTCTTTGGACTGTGGGAGAAACCCGGAGACCCTGGAGGAAACCCACGCCACCACGAGGAGAACATGCAAACTCACACACACACAAGACCAGGACTTGGATTCAAACCCCCAACCCTGGAGGTGTGAGACACAGTGCTACACACTGCGACACCGTGGGGCCTTTTCCTTTAAGATTACACATAAAATTCAGAAGACACTGGTGATTTTGGAGAGTGAATAAATAGGTTTTGAAGACATCATGAACCCTGGTTCCATTCACCACCTCTGTCAAGATTCATTACAATAAACAAATAAATAAATAATTCAGTTTTATTTAACTCACGAATAACTCTGAAGCGCACTGGGTCACTGTAGGTAGGTGCGACCTGTGTGTTGTTGTGTCCACTTGCTTTGCATATGAGCATTCCATCATGAGCAAGTTGGACAAATAAAGGAAACTCTCCAGTCTGTCCACTAAGAGCGGTGTACTCAGAGATGGCCTTCGTAAAGTCACCATCTTTAAATAACTGGTACTGAACAGGCAGGTCTTCTGGGACCGTGTCTGCTTCGCACTTAATGTCCACAACAGTTTTCTCGATGGCAGCGTCGGGAATCACAGGCACAGGTTTGCCTAATGTCTGGCCATCTGGAATAAGAAAGAACACGGACACGCTTAAGCACTGACTTTTAGATGAACACTAATCTCTGCACTGAAGACATTTGTGAATGAGATCAAAAGATGAATATGAGGATATAGATCAGAGTTTCAGCTTTTATTTTCAAGTGAGCAAAAGTATTAGAACAGAATGTTTTAAACTAAATTAAAGTTTTAAAAAAGTGCATTATTTGGTTGCATATCCCTTGCTTTGTCTCATCAGTCCATAAAACTTTGTTCCAGAACTGTTGTGGCTCATCTCTGTACTTTTCTGGTTTCATTCCAAACTGGTTTTCCATTGTTTACTACTGTTCATGATGCTACTGACTGTTGCTTCGAGGGTTATCTTTACTGCTCTCTGCATTCTTTTTCAGGACATTCCAAATTGTGGTACTGGCTATACCCAATGTTTTTGAAATATTTTGATGGATTTTTCCCTTTTCTCAGCTTCAGAATGGCATGGCTTTCTCCCATAGACAGTTCTCTCGTCTTTATGTTGGTTTACCCTTCTTAACTACAGATGCAGTTTGCATAGGTAAAAGACAAAGCTTAAACGGACAGTGAAGGGCTACTTAATGATTAAACAATCGATCTTATATGACAGAACTGTATAAAAGAAACACCTGTCAGCTTGTTATGTTCCAATACTTTTGCTCACTTGAAAAACTGGGTGGTTTGATTCTATGTTTTTTAACATATGTACCAAGAGGTAAAGGCTGAAACTCTGATCTCTCAACTCATTTTCAAGTTTTGATCTCACACACAGATTCCTTTAGTGTAGAAAACAAAAATTAATTGGCCTTGCAGTCCTAATACTTTTGGAGTGGACTGTAAATGCAACGTGTGAGAGAAAGCGCATGCAAATAATTGCTTTTATACATTTTTTGTAATGAAAAAAAAGCAAAAGCAAAATAAGCCCAGAATATTATTTATTTACATAATTAACAATAGTCCCCACTACTTTAATTCTTTAAATGAAAGCTCAAACTGCTTATTTTACATTGTCAGATATAACATTGGATATAACATTTCTCAACCAATCAGAACAGAATCTTTTCATGTGGTCACTTACCTGCACCCTGCCATATGCCACAGAACCCTAGTGAAAAAAGAAAAAAGCCATAAAACATAGATAAAATTAAAAGATAGACAGATAGATAGAGAGAGAGCAATAGAATAAAGATGAAACTTTTTACCCATAAGAACCAGCAGAAGTTCTAAAATAAAAGTCATTTTGTCTAATGGGATGTATCCGATATAGCCGTTTATGTCCAAAGGCGTTAATGTCAGACTGCTAACATTAGTGGAGTATAATTAGGCTAGCAATTATGACACATGTCACTACTCTGGATTCAGAAGTCAAAATGGCAGCCCTTAAACACACAGAGAGCAAGCCCACGTACACACGGACTCTCGTGCACACTACGCGGGACACACCTCACTTGGGTCAGAGCTGGACCCGACACACCCCTTTAAGTCTCTCTCCATTTCACCATGTGCACTGGGCTGATAGGAGGGCTCCCGTTTACGCCCTGCCACCACAAACCAAAGAGAAACCCAAAGTCAGGAACCATATTTCTATGGTCAAAAGTTAGGAAACATCACATTACAGTTGCACTGCACAAAAAGTGCCATTACTTGGTGAATATGAGGAAAATTGGTCAAACAGGCTTAAAATGTTCATTCCCAAGTCAAAGCTGTCAGTGTTTTTGACTGAGTTCTGACCTTCATAGTCTCAGGCACAAAATAAGGCCTGGCTGGATGTGCTGGAGGTTCGAGAGCCGAACTCACAGTGCTGGGCCTCTCCCATAAAGGTACCCCTGATGGATTTCATTTTGAGCTTCAAAATGGCATACTTTTCTCCAGTGGACAGCTCTCTCGTCTTCATGTCAGGCTACCATTCTTAATTACAAATGCGGTCTTCACAGGTAAAAGTCAAAGCTTAAACCGAGAGTAAATATCCAGAACTACTTAATGATTAAACAGTCAATCTTCTATGACACACCTGGGTAACAAGAAACGCCTGTCAGCTTGTTTTGTTCTGGGTGATTTGATACAAAATGTTCTATGTTGTTTAACATATGTAGATGTAAAGACCAGTAAATAAAGGCTGAAACTCTTATCTCTCTTCTCATATTCCAGTTTTGATCTCACACACAAATGTCTTCAGAGCAGAGCAAAAACTGGCCTTGCAGTTCCAATACTTTTGTATTCGACTGTAAATGTAGTATGTGAGTGGGAGTGTGTGCAAATAATTATTTTTATGCAAGTAAAGTAAATGGACAATATATAAAAAAAATATATATAAATGTAGGTTTGCCCAGTATGCTCCCACTTACGTGATGTGAACTGTGTTCAGATAAGATGTATACATATATATATGTATGCAGATACACATTGGAGAAAGACATAGTTTTACATTTTTGAGTTTTGAAGCATCTACAGTTGTTCTTTATAGATAAATGCATAAATTGTAATTCACTAAAATTTATAACATTATAATTACATAATTCCACAAGAGAGGTCTCTTAATCCCCAAAGATATGGAGTGTGGCTTTAAGGGGGAATTCCATTTCTGTGTAAGTCATTTAGACTGGTTTGATTTGAAACCAACACAGTGGATAGGAACCAGTGTTTGCCTACAGTGCAAATACAACCAGTTTATTTACTCTCCTGAAGGAATATGGATTATCTCCAGAAAGACAGGTGAATCTACACAGTCTACAAAGTATCAGACACCAGGCAGAGTATTCAAAATAAAGCCAAATGATGTTCTGTGAGATTTAAGGCATTCTGTTAAATTTAAGGTATTAACCTCTCCTGGAGTCTGCTTCTTGTAAAGTTGGTAGGTTTCTATGTAGTGAAACACTTCACCTAAAAAAAGGTTTGTATAGTTTTGAGGTCATCTTAATCACTGAATTATGCTGAAATTTGGAAAAGTTGGTGAAATTCCCCTTTAAATATTTTGAGGTACAGACAACAAGGTCCGATGTTGAAGTGATTGAGAAAACTTCTTGAGAATAGCAGGATGGGGACGGAGGACATTTGTTATTTGAAGTAGTGTTTTAATAGCATGAAAAACAATTTACAATATTGGCATTTAAAACTTTCTTTTAGGATAAGTAGTGTTTTTAACAGACCCGCTTATTAGCACAGTATCATAAATATGGTAACAATAAACAACACGATATAGAATTTAATGAGGAAATCTGTTATAAATAAGATCGGTAAGCTGGTGCAGGATCCACCTGTAAGGTAGCTCTTTAAGGCGGGGGTTATTCAAAGCCGTAAATCTTTCAGATCCTTGTGCAGAGGTGACTCGTCTACAAGGCTGCAACTGTGGGTTCGAATCCCAGGACTGCTAGTGTCATCACTGAGGTCCCCACACACTGCTCTCTGGGTGCCCCTCATTGGTAGCAGCCCCCTGCTTTGCTTGGTGAATGGGATAAATGCAGAGAAAGATGTTCATGTAGAGGTATGTTCACTATTATTTATTTATTATTTAACCACTACTGAGGTTTTAAAAATGGCATCACAGGCAAATGCCCATAAAGAACAAACATGCCCAAACTTCTTTTATTTTAGTTCTTAGAAACAATCAGTAAGATCTTTGCACCATGGAGAACTTTCAGAATAATTTTCATCCACAAGTGGGTGGGGAAAATCCGCACGGGGGTGTTCCAGAAAGAACTGCGAACGACGAGCGTGTAGGACAGCAAACACTGGTTTTAGACTGTTTAACACTGTTTTTATTTGTTGAAATCAAACGTTACTGATATACTTCTGAGGGTTAAAAAGCTTTAGATATGGATGGGTGGGTGGTTGGATGGATAGATGGATGGATGGACGGACTGATGGATCGAGAGAGAGAGAGAGAAAGAGAGAGAGATACAAATACTAAATGATACCAGACAAGTGACTCAACTAAAAGTAAATTGACCTGTTGAGCATTTATGCCTCTCTCTAAACTTCTACTTCCATTATAACTGTGTCCATCTCTTCCAGTTGTGGGTCAGGTCCAGTCTCCAGCATGGCACCAACCATATCAGTGCTAAAAAGTGAGGAATGAAGTCTGTAATCATGAATCATAAATGTTTCTGGTAGTCTGACAAAGGACAACTATGTTTAAAACATGGAATAAGATCTCACTTGGTTTGCTCACAGGAGTTCACATCCCCTGAAAAAGAGAAAGACAGAGTGAGGAAAAGATCAAATAATGTGTAGATCTTGTGGTTTCAACTGAAAATAAATGACCATCAAGGGCTTAGACACATACGGTCATGGCCACCGTCTTGGTCATGGTCACTCTTGTGGTTGATGGCCCAGAACAGACAGAAAGCTCCTCCCACAATATTCAATAACAGGAAACAGCAGAAAGCCATGGCGATGACTTCTATAGACATCACAAAATCTATAAGAGAAGGTAAAACAGGGAATGTGATGAGGAGATCTGGCAAAAAGTCAAGACTTTACTTTTGCCCTGGAGCTACAAGGCTAATATACAGTACTGTGCAAAAGTCTTAGGCACCTATGCAAATATTTGGAATCCATTTTTCTCAGCGTGTGATAAAGTGTCTTTCTACTAACAAAGCCAACATTAGAACAAATGCAAACAAAAAAGAACGCAGTAAAAAACGATTTGTTTTGTTTCTATAATAGTAGCTGATATTTTGTAAGGATATTTTGTATGTGTAAGCCGGTGAGGAGAACACAGGTTCTGATCCAGGTTCCTCCTCGGCACCTCCAGCTGTTGCCTGGATTTCTGAAACTCCATCAGGAGCTCCTGATTTAATTTAATGAAGGACTGACTGTGTCAAACCAGGTTTCTGCAGGAAACTCCAAGTAATACTGGATTTCCATAAGAAACACATACACTGAACATAAAATCATTTTTTACTGTGAAATGTTATTTTTACTGATTCTTTTCTGTCTGATTTATTATATTTAGTAATATTCATATGAAAAAGAACTGCTCATCTAAACAGACTTTTGTACAGTGCTGTAATTACAAAGCCTATTTGTCATTATAAGGGTGCACCATCTCACTTGTCCTCTTCACCAGGACCTCCTCACTCTCCACCCAGGCTGAGTCAGAGTTAAAACTGTCCCTCGCTCGGCACCTGTAATAGCCGGAGTTCCCTGTGTTGATTTCTGTGAGTACTAGGACGCTGCCACGAGAGCTGAAACCATGAGAATGGTCCTCTGATGGTAGCGAGGAATGGTTGAAGGACCAGGAGAAATGTGGGAAAGTTCCCCTGGTGATAATGCACTGGAGCAGGGCAGCTGCAACCACAGAGTCGGCTCTCTGGAGGTACTCCACCACAACACGAGCAGCGCCTCCCACTGGAACTGTAAGAGGTGTTAATATGCAAATCAAGCACAGGTGAGACTATGCTACATCTGAAAACACACTTAAAATCATGGCTCAGTCAAAAAAGTGGTCAGTCAAAAAAGAGGTCAGTCAACACCAATTGTGGTCAGTCAGCCAAGGTGTGTTTAGATTTATTTCTTTAGTTTTAGACTGAAGCTACAACTCTATATAGAAGCTTATAGCTACTGGATTAGCATTGTGCTAACTGCATGCTTAAATCATCACCAACTTGTGTCAATCTATGTTAAGTATTCTCAAAAAGACCCGCTTATGTGGTTTCTTAAGCTGCATGACATAAATATAGCCATGCGGCTGTAAACTCTCACAGTGGCTGAGAGGCACACACAGTTAGGCCTAATATTAGTGTCTCACACATCATATTTTTGCACCTCCCCTCAAAACCACTTACACTGAAAGCCTATAAACTTCACTAACACTGCAGCTTTCACTCTCCAGGCTGGCAATAGGGGTCATGTTGCCTAAACTGACTGCAAGTGATGGACAGACAACTAACCAGCAAGTCAGTCACTGCTCCTGGTTTAGGTCAGTGGGGGGCGTGGCCTGTATCCATAGTAACAGTATGCAGAATGATAAATCACTTCTGCATGCAAAACAAGTAAAAGTTGAATAAATTAAGTTCAGTTATACCACATATACCGTCATACAAAGTAAAGGCTCAATAAAAAAAAATGTAAATGTAAAATCTTTCATCGGGATAAAAAATTTAGTTTTCATTAGTTTTCATTTTCATTACTCAGTTACTTAGAAAAGTTACTTCACTTTTACTTAAATTATCTGTATTTTGACTATATTTTAGGCTGACCAGATCAGCAGACACAACAAATAGTCAATGCTTGAGAGAAGAAATTTCAATCTTGACTCCTTTGAAGGCTTAAACAATGTCAGTCTTCATTGTGTCACTTAATGGCAAATGTTAATATAACATTTATTTCATAATATTTGACATAGCCGAGGATTATAGTTAATTAATTAATATAATATATAAATAATGGGACCATTGTGCATTTAGGACTTTTATTAGTACAGAGGTGTAACATTTTATTGGCTGCTTTACAGTGTATTGAAATTATACTGTAGGCCAGGGGTTTGTCCAAGGGCCAGAGTTTTTCTCGGCAGACACTGTGAGAACCAGATGCTCTCCTAAAATAAAATACAATTAAAATTGTATCTTAAGTAATATATAATTATTTGATATATTAATTTTCCTTCCAAATTTGTTATTTTTTGGCCTTTGTCAATGTTAACAGACTCATTTAACCTGTACTGCAGCAAGCCTCTAGAGGGCGACTGCGATATTTTAGGTTTCTTATTTGTGAGGCTGTCACACTTAGCATCACTGTCACATATGTAGTTTGAACTTCGATTCGCGCCGAAGTATCCATTTCGGCTTCCTTATATACACACACATATCATTTGTAACTTGGTACAACTGAAAGTCATTTCCATGCTCACACTTCACTTAGCGAACCTGGAAGTGCGTGCGCCATGACTGGCGGATTACTTACAGATTGAAGGCTTGTTCCATTTGATGTAGAAAAAAATAAATGTAGGAACACACTTTTCCCTCCTCACTAGGCTGTTCCTGATTCAGTAATATCAGAGAAATTTTAATATAAGGAGAACTCCCACTCTCAGAACACTTCTGCGGGCGAGTGCAGAATTTAGCTGTCTAGCTCCATAGATGTCCATTAATTTTCCATCGTGGGGCTGGATGGAAAGCTCTGGCGAGCTGGATGTGGCCTGCGGGCCGCTAGTTGACGATCACTGCTGTAGACGTAATAAGTAATACCATGAAAACCTAAAAACTATAATAAAAACAAAAAGAAGAACCTTCAGAAAATCCCTCCACGTCTCCTGGTCTTGGTTTGCTGGAATCTGACTCTATGTTTTGTTTATTTTTTATAGCAGTTTGTTATACAGTGTCAGAAACCACATAAGCAAGTCAGACTGTTTCACAGGACATCATTTGAGGCAAGTGTGTGATCATTTAAACTTGCAGTTTGAACAATGTTAATTAGTTTCCATAAACATTTCATGAATTAGCTTTGTAGTGCCAGCTGAAACCTAAAGGAACGTCAGACACCAAACGTGTCTTGAAACCTCAATTTTGCCCATTTTTAAAGAATTTTAATGCTGCTCACCTACTTCCAGGTCCACTGGGTCACTGAGGAGCTGCTGAATGTCGGTCTCTGCCCTGCACTGCGCTGATCCCATATCCATCCCCACAGTGACAGGCAGAGTAAACCAGGCCTCCAGAGAATCCGCCTGCTTCACAGACACATTCTTCCCATCCAGAAGCAGGCGGAACGTCACCGGGGGACTGCCGTGATCAGACCTGCAGCTGACGTTAGCGTGGTAACCAGAGTCGTGATAGTAGAGTGTGAATGAAAGCTTGGGAGCTGACAGGTATTCTGTGAATTATGAGATCAAAAAAATATCATAAGTGTGTTTAGCAAGTATTGCATTTTGAAATGTAGGGGTTGATATCCACTTTTCGATGTGCAGTATTTCTTCCAGTTCGTATCATTCAATTATTAATCCAAATACTTATTATTCTCTTACTACAACAAAATATTCAGAAACTATGGCGAACATAACACGTAAGTTATGTTGTTATGAGAGGTGGCCTACAAGTGTTTTGAAATTTCTTAAATTATTAATACTTAAATTGTTCACAGTAAGTTTGAAAAGTTCCTCTTCCTCATAGAAGAATGTCCTCAGAGGAAATGTGCGATGTGATGCCCAAGACTGTTTTATAATAGTTTTGAGAGGGTTTTGACCTCATATTATATTTTATATATATATATATGTTTCAATGAGCTCAATGCAGTGTGTTGTAAGGTATAACAGTCCCAGCAGAAACCTTTTTTCAGATGTACAACTAATTTACCATCACTATTACATACAAAAACTAAAGACGCATGGATGGACCAATACAGAAAAAAAGAGTAGAGAGAGAGAGAGAGAGATAGAGAGAGAGAGAGAAACGAGACAAGTGACTCAACTAAAAGCAAATGGACCTGTTGAGCATTTGTGCCTCACTCTAAACGTCTATTTCCATTATAACTGTGTCCATCTCTTCCAGTTGTGGGTCACACATGTAGAGTTAATTGGTTTTAAATGGTTTTGAATAGTAAAAATAGTGCCTGTATTGCAATTGTAGACAGATTTTTATACAATTTAGGTAAAAATGTGGAATAATTGGAATTAACACATGAATTCTCCGATAAATGAACAAATGTTTACTTTTCACAACAACGGGGACCTCGATGCTGCTGGAGGATCTGCTGGTGTTTCCTATATTGTTCGTGGCCATACACACATAATACCCAGCATGCCTTTCTCTGGCTCTGTCCACTGTCAGTGCATTTCCAGAGAGGCGGTAGAGGGGCGAGTGAGAGGTCACTTCGTGTTTGTTGTGGTACCACATATAAGAGAGGTGAGTCCCCTTTTTAACATGACAGTGGAAGGTGAACCCCGCCCCTTCGTAGATGACAGGTGGGTCAGGATGTGAGACTAAGTGAGTGCCTTGGACCGGAGCTGAGAGAGAGAGAAAATGAAAGAGAAGTCGGCATACATTTCATGTTTCTCACTTATACTTTTACAAATGCATTTCATATCTCTTACTCACTCACTACTTGCAAGTTCAAAACGTTGCTTGTGCTTGTCAGACCTCTTGCTCGCACTTTGCAGTAATACTGCCCTCCTGATCTTTCGCTGACCTTTAGACTGAATGTGATTGTCTGGCCTCCCTGTGGATCGTCTTCCATGTCAATAACCTCCCTGTCTTTTATGAGCTCATACGACAGAGGAGGCTCAGAGCCCGGCAGCCTACATTCAAACATTACTGTGGTTTTCACGTAGGCCATGCTAGGCCCAGTGAGCTTGGGCCTGGGAATAGATCCACCTGCACACAATACAGAGACTGAGATTAATGTCACTGTCTCACTGTCACGCTCTGTTTCACACGCTCAAATGCTGTGTACAGTGTCAAATCTTTGTATACATTTCACACTATATATACACTACCGGTCAAAAGTTTTAGCACACCCCAGTGTTTCAAGCTTTTTTTTATTGAAATTCAAACAGTTCAAGCCCAATGAATAGCATGAAATGGTCCAAAGGACAGTGCTGAACTGCGAGAGGTTTAAAAATGGTAAGGTTACCCAGAAGTGGGAAATAATTCTGTAGCACCATGCAGTATCTGGTATGTTCCGAGTTGGTCGGGTTCGTCCTACAGCAAGATAGTGACCCAAAACATAAGTCCAAGCTCTGCCAGAACTACCTCAGAAAACAGAACAAGATGGTGAGCTGGAAAACATGGAGTGGCCAGAAGTCTCCAGACATAAACTCCATCTAGCTGCTTTAGGATGAACTGGACAGGAGAGTGAAAGCAAAGCAACCTATAAGTGCCGCTCACTAATGGGAACTTCTGCAACATAGTTCGGAAGAACTTTCTGCAGAATGAACAATGAGACATTGAACCTTGAATTTCAATAAAAAAAAAAAAAACAGAAAAATTTGGGTGTTCTAAAACTTTTGACCGGTAGTGTATATATATGTATATATGTTTATATTTATATATATAAATATAAATAAATACCAGCTTTAGTCATGACTCCAGCCAGAACTGAAACACACATAGAGAATAAAGGCTTTTAAAGCCACAACTGAATGGTAAAATCTGAATCTTCCTTTTAAGCCAAGAGATACAGAGAGAATGTGCAACTCACGCATGATTGACATCAGTTGTAACCCCAGAGTTTTTCCCATTCTGGAGCTGTCTCACTCCTCTGCTGGCATTGTGACATTAGCTTGAGCTTTTCACATATGTGGGCATGTCTGAGTGTGCATCTTTGTGTGTGTGTGTGTGTGTGTGTGTGTGTATGTGTGTGTGTGTGTGTGCATGCTGCATTGCTCCTCCTGACCATGTGTAAGTCATAGATAAAGAGTGCTCATGCCTTTTGCAATAACTGCTTATGGTGGTGCTAACAGAAACCACATCCACCATTTTTTCTGCCGGCAGAATTTATTGAGGATTAATGAAAAAAACTACATACAAAAATCACACAGCAAAGTAGAGGTTAGTAATGTTAACTGTATCACACCACTATGAACAAACGAAAAACAAAAGTACCACTTTTTACACATTTTACACATAAAACAATGTAAAAAAGGAATAGCTTCCGCACAAATGTGGCCAACAATGAATTAAAGCTCGTACCAGCCTGTTAGCTTTACTGAGATGATAGTACCTGTCATAGGAACGGTAACTGATACTGAACCTAATACTGACACTCCATGTATATTTTGCTGTATACATATATAAAAACTGTGATAGTTTATTCTTTACAAGCATCTCTATGAGTATCAGTTAGGTCTCATAGGAACATTCTGACTTAAAGGCTCTCAGTATGCAACTGAGACTGAGCCCCCTTTCACGAAGCCATCTCCTCAGTACTCTGGTAGGTCTTCTTCTGTTTTCTGACCAACGTGGAGTGCTGCTTCACCAGGAAACGCTTATCTGAGCTACACTGCAAGGCAGACATGTGTACAAGACACAAATAAATGAATACCTCTTCAAGTTTTAGGCCAAACCACAGAGACAAGCCCAGGAACAATGTCTGAAACAGCTTAACATCCATAAGAACGTTTAAAATTTGGCATCTTAACACAATCTTAACACAGACAAAACATTTAAATCAAAACATTTTACCCCCTGAACTGTAGGTTTATCATCATTCGCAGTTACTAATCATGACAATTGTTATTATGACTAGTATACTGTAACTATAAAAACGCTAATATGTAAGTTATATATATATAAGGGGGCAGAACTGCTCCTATCATATCAAAGCCTCCATTAAAACTATCTAAAAACACCATCTGTCCTGTATGTCGTGTGAACATTTTATGTTAACAATGTTCCTCTGTACAGTTCAGAACCAACACTTACCATCACTAGCATGTCCTTCAGTCTCTCTATGGCTTTCCGATTAGCTCTTCCACGAGAGATAAAGGATGTCAGGATGATACTGTAAAACAGACCATCTTGTTATATACACAGTGCACACAAACACACCAGCAGCTTTTACGCCTTGTTCCACTTCCGTTTTCTCGCGTCTGTCAGAACATAACTTCACAGGCAAAAAAAACCTTAAAAAACCTTAAGATCAAAATCTTTTACTCATGTCTGATTGTTTGAATGTGTCACAGTGCAAACAACAGTTGCCATTCTTGAATTACGCAAACAAAAATAAAAAAGACATGCAATGTTTTGCTTTGAAAATGACAATATATGCATATAATTATAAATATACATGTACATATTCAATTATATGTTGGCAAGGTGTTATTTTATTGAAATGGTTCTTTTTTCTCTGCAAACACACTATTTCGTTTCATCAGACCCCTAAAAAACGTACACCTGTGGATATATTGAAATGAGGCCAAATTTTTCTCACATGCAACAATTTTTATTTTCCCAGTATATCAAATTTAGTAAAAATATGGCGACCACGCATTCATATTTGTACTTTTAAATATTTCCACACAGTCTTACCTTTTTTTCCTCAACAAATAATGCAATTTGACTAAGGGTGCAAAAACGTTCTCATACAACAGTGTGTACATGTAACAAGTATATATGTAATTGGAATTATGAAGCCTAAATGTACCTTCCCCCAAAATTAGAAATGATTTGCTCTTTCAGTATGAAACATGTAAAAGCACTTTACTTTGGACATCTTTGTTCCAAAAAAATCAAACAAATAAAACTAACAGACAAACACACATTAACTTACATCTCAGCCAATATGAGAGTGAAGGCAAAGGCCTCGGATGTGATGTACTGTATGGTGGTCTGAGCAGGGCTTGGGAGTATCTTCACGCACTCGTTCGTCACGTTGAACACAGACATGTTGTCGGCAAAAGGACCACATTTACCAGGCATAAACCTGAACAAGGCCAGAGACAGCAGGAGAAGTGTGGGCAGAATAATATGCTGCTTATTTGAATAGTTTACTCTTATCTTTAATTAATGGTTATTTATTTATGAATTAGCGCTACGTTACATGTTGATGCTGACCCCAAGCGTCACCACAGACATGATAAGGCCCAGTAGGAGAGTGAAGTGAAACAGAACTGAAGAGCTGGTGGTCCGGAACATTTTCTCAGCTGGATCACAGCACCGCGCCACAGTGAACTTGACAGCAGAAAGGACGAACATGTGGTATTAAACAGCTATTTGCGTCCATACTTTTCCATTTAGACAAAAGCATGTATACAGTATGGCCTACGCACCTTCTTCATGTAAAAGATTGCCAGAAGCTTTAAGTTGCTGATGGCTGGCAGAAGTGGGCAGTAGAAAACACCCACCCACGTGACTGTCTGACTGTAGACCAGATCCAACACATTTAATGGGATCGTAAACTTTGGCTTGCCTATCTTGCTTGCCAGCTTAGAGGAGGGATACTTCTCTACTAGTAACCTGGAGCCAGTAAAGACAAACAAAATGCTAAATAAACCACCTGATACTTTGAACTAAGGAGCTGTGGTCAAAAAATTATACAAGCCAAATAACTCTGAAGTTGTAGCTCCAAGGCTAATCTAGCTTTTACCTATGTTCAATTTTTTACAGCACTAGAAATAGACTTAAGAAGTTGTTTGACACCACATGACAGCCTATTATTAAAAAAATTTGACAAATGTCCATTAGCATAGCTAAAAATGGTAGCAGCAGCCATCTTGAAACCTGCAATTTATGCCTATATTTTAGGCCAAAGTATGTCACAAAGTGTCAAAGGCTTCATAAGTAGGAGTATTGAGATTACCTAACCAGATGTGGTCTGAGTGTAATGATTTACGTAACAACATTTGGAGATATGAGAGTAAATTATGTAAATGCTAAAAAGCACCTAGCCTCCCAACTGTTGCATGTAACTTATAACAAATAATTAGCATTTTTCTGAAAATGCAATCAGACTAAACTGCTATGATAACAGCTAATATTTAAATGGCTGAGGCACAAAATCTTACATTCTGGGTAAGGACACCAGGAAAGCATTGCAGAAACATGCCAAGAGTTGAAATATAGTGAGTTTGTACATTTCCTTCCCAACTTCGGTTTCTGGACACTGAAAAATATGCACCTATTCAAGCCAACAAAGAAAAACCAATGATCAGTGGGACAGAAGTGACTGTATGGTTATTGTTTTTTTTTTATTTTAATAGGTACTTTAAGATGTGTGATTGTTGTGTTGGTTGTAGAAAATAAAAACATACCGGTTTGTTACTTTCATTTGATGTCATTGGCCTGATGAGGAAGAAGAGGTAGATACCTAAGCTTGCAAGCTTCAGGAAGATACTCCTGTTGGGATCAGACACAGAATCTTCATTAATCAGCTCCAGTGCGGTTTTATTTGCAGGGCAATTTCATTACTTCTTTCACAAGGCCGTGACTCTGTACCACATGGCATTTAGGTAATGTCAGAGCCATTCATTGAATTATGGATAGTGCTAAATAAAGCGATGGTTCAGCTTAATATCCATCACGAACAATTTTCCAGAAGTACAGCCAATGTTTGGGGTCTGAAGCTTATTTTTGAAGTTTAGCACTGGTTAATGTAGCTAAATAGCTAAGTATTAATGGAAACTTATAGCCAAAGTATGGCATACTGTTATCTACTAGAAATGACAACATTCAGACTTCAAGATCTTTTTAGCTATGCAACATGAGTTCTATGTTCCATAATATCCAGACACTGCTTGCACATGGTGAATAGGTGCACATATTGCAGGTCACCATATGCAGTTTTGGCTAGAGAAGCATAAAGACCTCCAGCACTGGGTTTAGTAATGAAGCTCCATCCAATGGGATGAGTTAGAGTGGAGTTTATGATCCAGAACTAATCATCCAGCATCAGCACCTGACCTTGCTGATGCTCTCATGGCTGAATACAATCAAATCCTCACAGCAATGATTTCAACATCTAGTGTAAAGTTTTCCCAGAGGAGCAGAGACTGTCTGTTACTCACATTACTAATGTTAGCATCAAAATGCCAGTGCAAAACTGAAGAAGCAAACTTCAAGCAAACCTGTCTTGTCTCATTGATTTCGGTTAAGTAAATTATGTAAATTAGTTAATTATGTAAATTTGAGTTCGGATTGAAGCCCTTGTTAAAAGGGATGCCATATAATGCTGTTGAAATTTGATGCTAATGTTGTAGTATAGAGGTGATATAGAGGTGGGCCCTCTTACCGAACTAAGGTAACATTAAGCTGGGTGGCCGGGGAGTAGTCTTCAAACCCTGAGATCGTGCAGAACAGTAGTGGTAGCAGAATGTTTATCAATGTAATCGTGATGGGTGGCAGATACTCCCACAGAAGCTTCAGAAATGAAGGCTGATTAGAATCCTGAGGACATAAACAGAGGTGAAAGTGAATACACTGTTTATGTACATCTACATTAAATTTCATTACATTACATTACATTCATTTGGCAGACACTGTTATCCAAAACGACTTACAATACAGGAAAAGTTTCAGGACAGTGTGAGAACCAGACTGTCCTGAAACTTTCAAAGTGCTAAAATCTTTATGTAGGAGTAACGCATTAAAAATAAATAGCGCATGAGGAGAGGAGATGCTCTCTGAATAGATGAATCTACAGGAGGTTTTGAAGCTAAAGAGGAATTCTGTTTCTATCTACACTCATTGTCCATTTTATCAGCTCCACTGACCACACAGGTTCACTTAAGTGTGCAATTACAGACAGTACACATGTCTGCATCATTTGTTAGCCCTTCGTTACCCTGTTCATCAACAGTCAGGACCCCCAAAGGACTGCCAGTGAGCAGGTCTTATTGCGGTGGTGGGTGATTCTCAACAGAGAAGTGACACTGATATGGTAGTATATATATGTGTGTGTGTGTGTGCTTGCTTCACAGAGTGGTTCACACACAGCAATGCTGCTAGAGTTTTTAAACATCTGACTACTGGGCTGGGAATAATTCACCAATCAAAATGATCCAGCCAGCAATGTCCTGTGGCCAGAAATTGACCACTGATGAACAGATGTAGATGAATAACACAAACTGTGCAGCATCAGATCTACTATCATTAATCATGTCATGGCAGCTGGTGGCCTGGTGGTCAGGGAGTTGCCCCTGTGATCGGAAGATCATGGGTTTGAATCCCAATGGCACCACTGAGGTACCCTTGAGCAAGGTACTGCCCCACACACTGCTCCCCGGGCGCTGTGTTTCCGGCTGGCCCCTGCCTCACTTGGTGAATGGGTTAAATACAGAGAAAGAATTTCACACTGTTCACACTGTGCTGCATGACACAAATGGACACTTTACATCGTGTCCTGTGGGAGTTTTGCACAGTGAGTGTCGATACAAAGAAAGCATTTCATGTGCCACATAGTTGAAAAAATGTTTTCCCCTCTTTGTTTCAGGCAGCACAACATTATCATTTTGAAAGTTTGACTTTTCATCTTAAAATAATGACATTTCTCTCAATTTTGATTCATCTCCTTGTGATTCATCATCTTGTGAAACATAATGACAGCTCAAAGGTTGAAATATAGGGTTAAATTCTACACAAATGAATTTTTGATAAAGTATTATAGGTATTAAGACGAGACATGAAATAAGGCACTTATTCAAAATTGTCCAGATTAAAGGAAAACTCCAGCATCTCCAGCATGTCTGTAGCATGTAACTGATTATAATGAGCCAAAATTATATATACATATTTTGTTCCATAGAAAACAGGAAACCACAGGTAACTTTGTGTTGGTTTTTGTAAGGGTTGTAGCTTTGTAACTGATGGAAGTTAATAGCCATCATCTAGCACTCGGTAAAAAAGCACCTTCTCACTGCCTTCTACTTTCTTCTACTTTAAATGTGTTTTTTGGGGTTTTTTTCCAGGTTATGGAAAGATAGAAATCACTAAAACAGGGAAACCACTCTCTGTGGTTATTGACTGTATGCTGCGGATGAGGCTGATAAAGTTTGGGTTGAAAAATGTTGTATTCTGGTGATTTCTTACTTTTTTCTGAGAGATTTCAGTGGCAAAGTAGATTAAGTAGAAGGAACTGCCTAGAAGAACCAGCACCGCAAAGTTGAGAACTGCTCGCAGGAAATAGAGCTGCACCCATTGCTTTAGCGTGCGCTGAGAGACCTTCAGACGAAATCTGTGCTCCTCCAGGTCCATCTGGTAAAGAAAGTTTGCATGTGTGAGATAATTCTCTCTGAAACAATGGAACTGAGTACTTTGGCTCTTCGGAAATGAATCGGTCTGAAACCATCTCTTGCTTGGACCTAACATGTGGGAAGTCAAATAGTTGCACATGAATGAATTATGTTACACCAACATAATTGCTGCCTTTTAGAGTTGTGATCATTTTGATCGATTCATTCAAAGCCCTGTTTTTATTTTGTATTGATGGTTTCTCAGTGCCATGGCTGGGAACTCACCTTCAGTTCGTTTCGGATGAAGCTGTGTTTGAGTGAGGCTGCCTGAGCATCCTGGATACAGAAATCCCATACACAGAACACCTTATAGCACATATTTGCACTGAAACGGCTTCCCATCAGCCATGTGTGCTTATAACCCACGACCGTTCTGGAGAAGAAAGGCCCAAATAAGCAAAAAACTTTGTCATTCATGCATTTGCTTTATTTGGAGCTCAAACGTAATATGTATATATTCACTTACACATGTACACACATACAAAATAATACACAAAAACACCATTTCCTGTTTTTGTAGTAGGAAAAATTGATGCATTGTAATACACAACTTTAGGCTTCTTAACCCTCCTATTGCGTTCATTTAGGCTTAACACTCTTTGTGTTCCCGGTCACTTTTGACCTGGGAACATGTTAGTTGATTATAAACCCATGATAATATATACATTACTACCTAATATTGTGCTGGAACTTTCTACTAACTCAAATTTATGTGAACATTACAAGTTTTGAACTTCCATTTACTATTTATGGCTTGTAGGCCTCATACACATAAGGTCATACAACTCGTTTTTTTAAGACAAAATATAGAGAGATTATTTTGACTGTAACGCATAATAAGATGACACATTTTGTACCGTTTCTCACAGAATACCTAATTTAAATGATAATCAACCAACAATGTTTTTAAACCAGCATGGTGGGGCGTAGGAATGTTCTTAAACTCTATTTTATACACTAATCGTAGTCTTACTAATTAATTTCTAATGACCAGTCATTTTTGACCGGGAACACCATTAGTGTTCATAAATTCAATAAAAAAGACAAAATGTAATACAATTTTTTTTAAAGTATATATTTTTTTTCATGCATTCCAGTGCCTTATGTAAACAAAAGACATGGAACCTCACGACAAACCAATGAAATTAACTGTGTTTTCTAGAGAGAACATTTGAAAATCGGTCAGATTTGATCGGAACACAATAAAAGGGTTGGATTCCCATGAAGAAGTACATGTTGAAAAAAAGGAGTAGCTTTTTCAGTACTACAACAAAATTTGCATTCACAGTGTGATTTGCAGATCTACGCCCACATTTCTCATGTAGACCAGTTACATCCTAGTTGAATGAGGTGTTCTGACCTGCGCACTATCATGATGAGACTGACGAAGAGGATGAAGACTATGCCAGCGAAGAAGAGGAGAGATGTGTTCAAACACACATGGCCTAGGATTTTGTGTTGGTAGAAACCATAGAAGACTGGGGACTTTTCCAAAAATCCCTGCAAAGGCACAGAGAGAGGGATGGAAACCAGTGAGCCAGTGAGGCACAAAGCACTGCAAATCAGACCAGGATTAGGGCAGCGCTTCGTGGATTTATGGGCGGGGTCTATACATATAGTTTTGTACATGGGCAAAATAACTTTACCTGGCTTATCCTATTGTATGACATTAGTTTACATGTTCTCTAAGCGTGAATTCATTATCCAGCCCATTCTGTTACATGAAAATACAAGTGATTAACAGTAGGCTAGTGGGACTATCTGTATTACAATAAATGCAATACAAACAATCCTGACCTCTGTTTCTTTATGACTAGAACAGTTAAAATTCTCAGATTTCTTCATTACCCTAAATGTAGTTGATCAGCAATTGCATGTCTGGTGTCTTTTTTTATTTACGTGGAAGAAATGTATTTTTATTTTTTACGTGGAAGAGATGTCTTTTTTTATTTACGTGGATGTGACCATGAGCAGAAATGGATATCATAATTTTTTAGTCATTCATATCATTTTTGTTATTATATACTTTTAGAGCTTGCCATTTTAGTTTGGGTGCTACACACACACTGAGCACTTCTCTCTAAACAGCTCTGGTTTTAGTTTAGCCGCCAATTCAACTCATTTTTCCCCACGAGGGATTTAAATATCGACAGCATTAGAGATGACTACAGTGACTACAGACATTTAGACATTAAAGTTCAGCAGGTTGAGCAGTTCAGTAAAACAGATGGAGTGTATGAGTAGTTGATTATTTTCTGTAATTCACCAAATGCTTCTAAACTACCATACGAAACAAGACAACATGAACACTATGATCATCTCTTGTAATGTTGTGGTCACATTGTGGAAATTCATAGTTTAAATGAGCTCTGTATCTTTGAAAAGTAAGCTCTGAATGCATTCAAGTGATAAAGTTGACATTTAAATTTAAAATTAAAACACAACCGAATTCAAAATGACATCAGCTGAAAGGGCATGTTGCACTGGTGTTTTTGCCTGGAGAAGAATAAAAGCATGCCAGGGGAAAAGGCAACCCTCCCTCTGGTAGTACATTGCACTAGGATTGAGGGGGGCAATGCATCTCCAACTTTAATTTTGGGATGAAAAATGACCATGTGCCCCTTTGTAGTTGGCGCTAAGAAAAACTGAATTTTAATTCTGTGGCAATTTAAATTCAGGTAGTCAGGTGACTCAGTCAGCAGTGATGAACCAGGACCATGGGAGCAGACTAAACACCTTGATACTGAGGCAGGATACAGTGACTGCTATAAAACAAAAGAATTAAGTGCCATAGAATGATAAAGCTTTTTGATGAGGAACCCACAGCCTCTGATTCACATGCCATTTATTGAAGTCTGGTGGGACCCACCTATTAAAAAATTATGCAGTGGAAGAACGTGCAGCAACTCACCGTGCCCAGGAAAATGTCTAAGAAGGAAAATGTTTTTCTGGACATAGTTTCCCCTATGAAACACAGTACAAAATCAGCAAAGTCTCAAGAAAGTCATGTCAAGTCATGTCAAGTAAGCTTATTTATATAGCCCATTATCATACACCAAGGTCATCCAATTTGCTTAACAGGAATGTTAATTTACTCTTTTACATATTATATTGATCCTGGAGTGCTCTGTGTTTAACCAGTTCACCAGAGTGAAGCAGTGGGCTGCCAAAAATGGCACTCAGGGAGCCATGTACCTTGCTCAAGGGTATCTCAGTGGTGCCACTGGCGGTCCTGGGATTTGAACCAACAACCTTCCGATTGGAGGAGCAACTCCCTAACCACCAGGCCAGGTGCCACATAAAAATAGTATGAAGTGAAAAACATCAAATAATAAAAGAATGCATAGAAAACCAATAAAAAATACTGTTCTAATAGAACTGCACTTACAGTCTTTGCGGTCGTAATACTGTAAAGGAATGAGCACAGATCCAGTGATGATGACACAGTTTAGTAGGTTTAGGCACAGCAGGTACCTCAGGAACACAAAGTACGCCTTCACCCCCATTCCAAATCTACCTGCAATCACAAAAGTTTGTCTCTCAGTATCATGAAGCTCCTAGTAGTGCTGTAACATTACGAACAGGCGCCGACTGCACTGACACACAGAGACACAGAGACAAGAACAATACATAATATCATTTAAAGTCAAAATAAAACTCTACTGAAAATACTCTGAAAATACTCTGTACTAAATACACAATGTTATATATGTAAAATGCTGGCGTCAGTAAGAGAGGTGCACATAAATACTATAGATAGGTGAATAAGGCTGTGGAACAAACTGAACCTTAGGTCAACAAAGTCAGTGCAAAGGGAGAAACCATACTTTAGCAGGATAAAGTGCATGCACTTACACAGCAGTGTACTCGCCAGCCACTTTATTATTAGCCCTACCATACTACCACGTTGCTGATGGCCAGTCAGAGATTGTAGCACATTAACCCTGGGATCCTCAAATTGCAGCCCACAGTGCGACTGAATAGATGTGTGTGTTAAATTTATTTATGTGCACCATATTTTTAACACATCTACTCTAAAAGTGTGAACACTGACAGCAGTGACAATGACGTATGTTAAACACCTCTTGATGTCTGCAACACCTCTTGATACGCTTGTATCGGCGCTCCACACACTGCTATACTTTGTTTGGAACGGCCCGCCAACTAGTACATAATCTCACCTTCAATTTTGTGCAGGGTGTGTTTCCATGGCAATAACCTTGAGAAGAACCTCTCCACCTGCTCCTTCAGTCTCCTCCTCGCAATTTGCTGGCTCTCCCTCCAAGATTTCCAGGAGCTAATCTTGAATTTCCCTTGGTGACGTCTCTCCCTGATTGACGGG
>JBBPCX010083800.1:2356-27148 GCA_037974365.1 Hydrocynus forskahlii | reverse complement strand
TGAGGTCAGGGCTCTGTGTGGGCCAGTCAAGTTCTTCCACACGGAACTCTTCCAGCCATGTCTTTATGGAGCTTGCTTTGTGTACTGAGGCACAGTCATGTTGGAAAAGAAACCCCTTTCCAACATGACTGTGCCCCAGCACACAAAGCAAGCTCCATAAAGACATGGTTGGAAGAGTCTGGTGTGGAACAAACTGTGTCCACACAGTTGGAAGCATGGCGTTGGGCAAAATGTCTTGGTATATTGAAGCAGTAAGATTGCCCTTGACTGGAAGTAAGGGGTCTAGCCCAAATCCCGAAAAACAGGTGTGTCCCAATACTTTTGTTTATATAGTGTATACTCTCAAATAGAGAAAAGGATGGTTTCAAGCAGCAGCACATGAGCCTAAGGTCATCTTGTCAAATGCCAAGCCAGAGAGGTATAAAGCCCCACAGCGCTGGGCTGCAGAGCAGTGGATCTGTGTGTGACGTATATTATCCAGAAATAATCATCCAGCATCAATATCTGACCTCACTAATGCTCATTGGCTGATTGCAATAAAATCCTCACAGCAATATTCTATCCTCTAGTGCTATCACAAAAGAAAAATGCTGTTACTGAAGCAAAAGGGGTGGGCGGGTGGAGGGTGGGTTGTCTACTGATTTCAGAAGACAATCAATGAGGAGGTGTCTACAAGCTTTTGGATACATAGCGTACACAGACTGTGCACCTCTTTCAGACTTCCAGAACACGACCCCATGCATCTGTCCTGATACCCCAACACATATGACCTTATTCAGCTTCTCCTTAGGCAGAGCAGCCAGGCACTGGTCCAGGGTGGTGATTATTCGAGTGGGATCCTGCTCATCAGCCTGAATGGGAGAGTTTGGGTCATTTTCATGAAGAATTCTGAATGAATAAAAATGTTAGCAGTATAACAGTTACTTCTGTGTTGTTTCTAGGTTTATTGTTTGTGATAAGCAGCTGTGAACACGTACATAGTGTGATGAGATGTTTCTTCATGGACCACAGTGCAACATATAGCAAGAGTGCAAATTACGACAGAGACAACAGACAGCACAATAAATAGACAATTGTAACGGTAGTGAGTGTAACAGTATTGTGTGGACACTATGTAAACCTTCCAGAATTATTAATTGAGCAAAGTGCAAGGAATGATAGAAAAATACAATAAAGACAATATAAATGTGACAGTAGTGGGAATGGGATGTATAACTGACACAATTCCATAAAATCAGTATAGCAATGTAACAGTAGTGTGAATGTGATGTAAATGTGAAACAATACAATAAATACAGTATATGGCAATATAACAGTAGTGTGAATGGGATGCGAATCCCAGACAATACACTATTAGACAATAAAGCAGTGTAACATATGTGGGAAGTGTATGTAAACCTTTCAAGATGAAAAATATTAACATTAACTTAAGGTGAAACAGAAAATTCAAGTCAGCCACAGGCTCTGCTGAGACCTACGTGTTCAGTCTCTTGGTTGTGGAGCCCAGAGTTTGTGGGGAAACTCCTGCTGTCCGTCAGGGTTTTTGAATGAGAATCGAGCAGCACAGCCTTGATGGAGCTGGTCCCCAGATCCAGACCCAAAACATACCCAGGAGCCATGGTCGTATGCCCCTCAGTTAAACAGAATCTCCTCGCCTGTCATCCAAAGTCCATGGTGAACGCATGATTACTGAAACAGTGACGAGTCCCGCCTCTTTCTAATTTTATTGTGTTTTATAAAATGTATTTTATTTAGTAGTTGTACTTGGTACTTAATTTCTTTAATCTAATCAGAAACGATCATCTAAATTTGTTATTTTGATATTTTTATTTTAAATGTATATTTAATTATTTAATTTTATTCATTATACTTCCTCTCCCCTTTTCGTTGCGTGTGAGACTTTTATTCTATAAACGTTTCTCCCCAAAAGGCACTGCGGTGAAACATGGTTGCTGAGGAGTGACGTGCATGGCGTTTTGTGTTGGATGAGAGAATTTTTTGAGAATAAAAAACACTAATTGAAGGCGCAGAATTCCTAAATTACCATTAAGAGTCACCAGAACTGTGATGGGAGTAATGGTGGTGTGATCTTGTACGTGGGACAGGCATTTACGCGGTGTTTTCTGTAAAAAAGTGTGGGTAAGTGTTAGTGAGCTAATAGAAATTAGCCGGACGGGTCAGTGAAGTGGCAGTAACGGACAGTGTTCATGTTTTCTTTAAAGCTCTCTGTCTCTGTTCCTTTCTGCAGTGTTACAGGGTCGTTCTTGCCGACAGGCGATTGGTCCAGTCCAAAATAGTTCAGTTACTTTATTGTGCGCTTAATGCTGACACGGGTATTCGGCTGTTCAAATACTGCTATAATAGAAAAACATTGACAATAAATTGTGAGTAGCATTGCGTTGTCCAAAATGTCTTTGTATGCGAAGGCTTTAAGATAGCCCTTCACTGGAAGTAAGGGGCCTAGCTCAAACCCTGAAAAAACAGAAGTGTCCCAATACTTTTGCTCATATAGCGTTTAATCTCCATAGAAACATTGCCAAAAGAATGTGATGCTTTCGAGCACACGAGCTTATGGTCACTATGCCCAGTGCCAAGCCACAGGGGTATAAAGCATTGGGCTGTGGAACTGTGTTCTCTGGTGTGATGAGACCTAGTATGTTGTTCCAACATCTGTAATCCAACAAATAATAATCAAACATCCGTATCTGACCTTATTAATGCTCGTGGCTGAATGCAGTCGAATCCTCAATGTTCTAACATCTAGTACCATCACAGAACAGAGGCTGTTACTGTAGCAAGAGAAGGGTGGATTCCCTATAGAAAACATTTAATGAGGAGGTATCTTCAAACTTTTTGACACTGAATATGCACCTGACTCCCAGGGAAAAAAAAAACACCCCTTGAAGGCACCAAATTCTTAAATGAACTGCTGTTAAGGACCACCAGACATGTGATGGGAGTAATGGTGGTGTGACCTTGTGCATGGAATGGACATTTACGTGGTGTTTTCTGTGTGGGTGAGCTGATAGACATTAGTCGGATGGTTCAGTAATCCGTCAGTAATGGATTGTCATCATGTTTTCTTTTAAAACACTCTGTCTCTGTTCCTTTTCTGAATTGGTACAGGGTCGTTCTTGCTGAAGGGGCAGGATGGCCAGTCTGGCAGCTAAACGTGAGGGGCCGCAGTTCATCAGTGAGGTGGCTGTGAGGGGTAACGCGGCGGTGCTGGAGTACTGCCGGACCTCTGTGTCCGCCTTATCCGGGGCCACTGCGGGCATCCTGGGCCTCACAGGCCTGTACGGCTTCATCTTCTACTTCCTTGCCTCCTTCCTCTTGTCGGTGCTCCTCATCCTCAAAGCTGGTCGACGGTGGAACAAATGTTTCAAGTCACGAAGGCTCCTTTTCACCGGAGGCCTTGTTGGGGGCCTTTTCACCTATGTCTTGTTTTGGACTTTCCTATATGGCATGGTGCATGTGTACTGAACAGGAACGGACTCTGCAGTCCACAAACTCGAGCATCTGTTTATTAGCATTGGTTCCCAACTCTGGCTCTGTGATGTCTCCCTGCCCTGAACATTTCAGTGTTTTCCTCATTCCCAACAGCTCATTAAAGTGTCATTCTGCCATTCCCCCCCTAAATTTGTTCTAAAATTGTTGATTTTTCATTGAAAGTGAGATGGTTTGATGTGAAACTTGATTTTTTTTTTTTGTCATGGTGGTAATAGGAACCAGAGAAACCAACCATTTTAATCAATATAAAGCCTAATGAACCTAAATATGCCTATATTAGATTTTGTGTGATATTGATAGTAGTAAAATAATGGTAAATACCAAAAAAACATGCATGTGTAAAAACAATTGTTTAAGGACAAACTTATTGAAAAGCATCATATTCATTACCATTCTATAGTTTCTATGAGGTACCTTTTAGAGGCATTAAATGCTTTAGACATCTGCTTCCTATCACCCCCACTGGGAACACTTGTGACTCAGAAAGTTACTCTGGAATAGAGCGTTTCACATTTCACATGCATTTTAATTAAGTAATTTGTCAACCAAAATCGAAATGGGTGATAATCTCCTTTAACAAGCCCCTCCTCTGCTGATCTGGGTGTATTGGGCAGGGATCCTGCATCTAAAATCACATACTTTATTGTAGTCTTGCATGCAAAACTGCATACTATGATGATAAAATACATTAAATCAATACATTAGTATAGTAATGGGTGGTTTGGGACACAGCCCAGGGCCAGGGGTGAGAACCTTTTTGAGGTAGAGCATTGACAAAGTAGAAATCTACATTAGTGCATAGATCGAGACATTGCTAAATGTACGAATGTTAGCAACTAAATGTATAGGCAGAATTTAATCTTGTTTTTTTTTCCTCTCAACATCCAGAAGTGGGTAGTGAAACCCCCCACTTCTGAAGACATCTGATTGCACTGAACTTTTCTGAAATGCTGCCCAATCTTGAACTGCCTCAGAACCTGGGCTTGAAGATCAAGGCGAAGCCTGCAGCCCTGAAACTTTCCCCTTTTACAATCTGAATACACATCAGTTCTTTAGAAAATGGCAAGAACTGCATGGTTTGGAGTTTAGCATACTGGTTGAGGAAGAAGGCACACTTTATTTTCAAACCTGTCACTTTCTCATTCCATTGGGAGAAAATATAAATGCACCACCTAACACCTAAATGTGTCTGAGCATTTCTAACATTTCTGCTGAATAAAAAAAAATCCCTAATTATCATTGGTGTAATTGGTTACTTTTGCATTACCGTGTTATTTAAATTGTTTTGAAGGGACGACTCAATTTACACAGCATTTATTGTCGAAGATATTTAAAACCACACTGTAAATGTAGTACATTTTCTGTGAAATGTGTTGCCATTTACACATCTCCAGTCAGGTAACACTGATTATCTGAACTGCCATGATTTCTAAATCAACTATGTTAGAAAGGAATGTTAATAAATATTAGTTATGATGGCAGACACAAGAGCACATTTTAGCCTGAAATGACGCTTTTAACTGCATCTTAGTTTTCAATACTGAACATCTATTCCATTTGTGAAAAAGTATCCCGACACCCCTCCTAGGGGAGAATTCAGCTACTTAAAGGTGCACTTATTACTGACACAGGTACAAACATGTCTTGTATACAGTAAACTCTATAACAAAGCACTGGCAATAAAATGGGACCATGCCCAGCACCAAGTCAAGCCTGTATTAAGCCTCCATCAATAGGCTGTGATGTAACTCCACAAATACCACCAGTACCTGAGTTCCACTAATACTGTTGTGGTTGAGGTCAATCAGTTATTCACAGCAATACCACATCTAGTGTAGAAGAGTAAGAGTAGAGGCTGTTACTACGGTGACTAATTATTCAAAATAAATAGCATGAGAAAGCATCTACAAACTTGTACTGTATTTCAAAGCACAGCTCAGTACAATGTTTATCTAAAAAAAAATCAGTTTTATGCATCCTTTGAACTGGACGGTGTGATTAGACAGAGGGCCTTGAAACACTTGGTACAGTGATGCCACTTTGGTAGGAATATGGATGTCTTGGGCAGTTCAGCAGTTTAGTATCCATATGGTTTGCTTGCACAGACAGAGACATGCCAATATGGGTAGTTACTTTGCTGAGAGCTTTTTAGGACTAGCCCCCAAAAAAAACTTAAATATTGAATACAAGTATTAGTTTGTTATGCTGTTACTTGAATTTATATTTATTATTTAGAAGCTTCATCTTTTTTGTAGCTGAAACTACACGACACTTAATCAAATGTAGTGTTATTTAAAAGCAAACATCTTTTAAAAGCACAATGATTGCTCCTGTATGGAAATATTTTAAAAAATAAATAAAATTGGGGCTAATTTAGTGTAGGCATCCATGTCACCTTGCCAGTTAAGCTAAAAGAGCAGAGATGCCTGAGGAACTAACATGGGAGCACTTAAAATTATTAACAATAAAAACCTGAACAGAATTGGAATACAGGCACAAGTTTGATTTATAATCTCACATATATGTGTATGCTGTTACTTATAGGAGCACCACACTCTGGTGAAGGCAAGTGTGAGAGCCCCAAACCTGTTCCGACAGCAGTAGAAGTTAATACTGCTGCTTCCACAGGGGCCCTCCAGCAAGGCTGTGTCTTAAATGACTCCCTGCTCCCTACATAAAATGCAGGCCTCTGTGCCCAAATAGTGTATAACATGTCTGACAAAAAGCCATTGTTGATTCAGTCATGTGTACAGAATTCCATAATGGACTAACTGCATTATACGCGTATAGAAACTGGAATTTTATAACTTACAGAGCACACTATAGAGGAAGTGGGAGCTCCTTCGGATTCATATAACTAACAGCTTAGTTGTTTAAAAGAGGGAAAAAGTATCAGATTGGTATCGGCAGATGCTTGAGATTGCAGTATCAGTAGTGGAACCACTCCTGAAAAAGTGGTATAGCGCGACCCCCACTCTCAACTCTCAACATTAGTGTCTACTTAAGTCATAAAAGTCCTATTTTCATGGAGGAGAGGCAACAACTGTGTACTGTATGGCATCATACAGCGTGCGAGCAGCTGGGCTTCATTGTTACCGCCTGCTAGATGCATTTTGAACGGTGAGAACAAGATTTTATTTGAACAGCAATATATATTCAAAGTCTGTAAAATGTCCTCATGTAAATTAAGTTTACACTTAAATTATATTTTGAATGAACCTGCCAAAAATCTAACTTGAGGATGCCTGCAGACACCCAGTTGGTTCCCATAGGTTCTGAACGCTGACTGACAGGTAGAGGAACCTGTGCATCAGCTCGTTCATACTTCATTCCTTTATTTCCTATTATAAAACCCAGTCCTCGGCACGGTGCCGAATGTCTGTAGGTCCTTTCATTTCAGTGGACTGCGTGGTGTTCTGGACATAGAGACCGGAGACATGGCCTTTCTGTCAGGACTGCGGTGGAGTTTGGATGGCGATCCTGTGGACGGTTGTTTTCTTTCAGGGCTGCGAGTATTCCGTGACGACTCAGTGGCCACAACCTGTCTCTCCGGACTGTGTGCAGATGGGGACGACAGTGGCGTGAGTGGTTTTTCCTCCCCAGCCATCTTGTTCTCCTTCTTGTGATGTCCATCTTGGCCGTGGTGGCGATGGTGTCGACCGTGCTTCCCATCTCTGGACCTGCGCTCTTTTCTATAGAAGGTGACATTAGCATTTACCATTTAACCTCTTACATGCCTAAAAATACCTTTAAAGCAGTCTTACCTTCCCACAGGCTCGAATTTCCTCTCTCTGTAGAAGGAGCTTGTGCTCATCATGTAGAGCAGGATCATGTCACAGATAAACATGCCCTAGAAAACAAAACAATACACCAGCTGAACTCAGACGGTCCTACACATGAGTGGGCCCTTCATTCTGTCAAGCTGCCTCTATTCCTGTCATTATCCTTCACCAGATTCTAATGAAGCTGGAATGGTCTTTTAACACTAGACAGCTTTGAAATACTCATTGCATTTGACCCAGATATCTTTGTTTACAAAGCAGAATAAGTCAGGTGGGAAAACCCAAGGGGCATTTGGCTGCGGCCCCTTCACTGATGGTGAAGAATAAGAGAATGGTGCCCTCTTGTGGCAAAAGCTTTCAGGGAACTTGTGGACATCTGTAGCTATCCAGATACAAAAACATGATTTGTTTTAGCTTTTAAGCTTTAAATCTTCAGTTTCTTAAGAAGATATTCCATTTCTGATGCCAGCAAGTAAATCATGTTAATAGTTCTAGTAAAACCATGAAAATATAATGCGTTAAAGGTCAACATTCTGTTTTAATTAGTAGGTGTGTAACATGTACAAGTCTAATTAACATTAAAGGGCCCATATCGTGTAAAAGTAATTTCCTTCCATTTTTTCCTATGTAAATTTTGGTGGTTTCACTCTGGCCTCCATTTGAAAACTATACTGCAAACCTGCCCATTTTCAATTCATTATTTCTGTGTCATCAGAACCCACACATTTAAAAATATACACCTTTGTTAAATTTACAACAGTTTGGCTGCATCCATCCACAGTGAAGTCATAAGGATGTGCTGCTTTTTGAATAAAAAGCACAACAAAGTACTTTGTGCCAGTTTTACATTTACAGCAAAACACAAACAGCCTGTTTAATTCTGAGGGATTGAAAAAAGGTTAGAAAATGGTCGTGTAGAAATTAGGACCATTTCTGATACGTAAAACTACATAAATGTGGACTTCAATGGACTGAGGAAAAATATAGTGTAAGAACAATACAAGAAACAACATTAAGACCACTTCTCCAGAATATGCAGGTTCCCCTTGTGCTACCAAAACGTCTTATGAGCTTTGAAGGTGTGCTGTGGTACCTTGCACGTCTTTTAAGGTATCTAGCAGATCCTTTAAGCCCTGTAAATTGTGAGGTGAGGTGTCCACAGATTGGACTAGTTTGTCCACCACATCTCACAGATACTCAACGACTCAGTTCTAGGGAGGCAAACACTGAACTTTTTATCATGTTCCTCAAACCATTCCACTAGGACGCATTATCTTGCTGATGGAGACCACTGCCTTTAGGCAATACTGTTGCCATGAAGGGTATGTGTCAATAGAATATCCACATGAATGCCAAGATTCAAGGTTTCCCAGGAGAACATTGTGCAAAGCATCACACTGCCTCCACTGGCTTGTCTTCTCCACATGGTGCATCCTGGTGCCATCTCTTACAAAAGTAAGCAACACACACCTAACTGTCCATATGATGTAAAAGAAAATGTGATTCATCAGGTCAGACCACCTTATTCCATTGTTCCATGGTCTAGTTCTGATGCTCACATGCCAGTGTTGGACTGGGTTCAGCACAGCACGGTGACCAGTCTGCAGCTATGTGTGTTTTGTGTGTGTAAAGTGTCAATTTGTCATACATGAACACACTGTATGAACAGCATGACATTCTTTCTCTGCATTTAACCCATTCACCAAGTGAAGCCACAGGCAGCCAGGAACACAGCGTGTGCGGTGTGTGGGGATGGTATCTTGGTCAAGGGTATTCGAACCCACAACCTTCTGATCGCAGGTGCAACTCCCTAACCACTAGACCACCAGCTGCCTACATGAACATCTCTCTTTTGGATTTTAAGTCCAATGCCTTGACCACTCAGCCACCCTGTTTTTCTATCATAGCCATCATTGACTTTCTCTGCAATCTGTGAGATGATTTAACCTTTGTTCCGAGCACACATCAGTGACCATTGGGTGCCCATGACACTGTCACCAGTTCACCATCTTGAAGACCTAGTCTTCCATTCTTTCACTTACCCATTTTTCATGCTTCAAATACGTCACCTTCAAGAACTGACTGTTTACATAATACATCTCACTTCCGACAGATGCCATTGTAACAAGATAATCAATGTTATTAATGTCAGCTGTCAGTAGTTGTCATGTTGTGGCTGATAGCTATATAAGATATGGGGCCTTTAACACAAAATTATTAATTTTTACATGTAAAAGCAATACTTTCTATTCTTCCAAATATAACAGTCCAGTTTTTATTAGTATGAATTCTATCAGAACTTAAGGTAGAATCTCAGCTTTTGAAAATTGTAATATTATTTGTGAAAAATGAAGTAGACCAGTTCAAATTCTTACTAGTTTACTGAAGTCCTCTCTTTACAAGATGACTTTAGTAAACTGCCTATTTAGTTCAAAACATGCCTGCTGTTCTATCAAAAACACCCTAATAATGGCTTCTTGTAAATGAAGTGTATGGCTGAAAACCTTCACAATAGAAAAGAAAGTAATGAGTATGAGCAAACAAGGACAGTGTTCTGTACATAACTAAAAGATCACTTACAGCACCCATTAAGGCAAGTCCAGATCCAATGTTCACCACTGTGGGGATGATATTAAACTTCCCTGCCTGGAAAAACAAATAAATAAGATAAGAAAGGACTAAGAAGAATATATTAATAGTACTTCAGATAAGGAGAGCAGCAGTTTGATTTACCTGCCCATTGACCATAATATCAAATCGAATCCCAAATACTTTATATAGAGATCGATAGGTCTTTCCATCTTCTTCCCTGTAATAACGAGCAAATCTGCAAGACAAAATGGCATTTAGAAACACTATAACATGCCATAAAGCAAAAAACAGTGAATCAGCAAAAGCTTTTAATACAAACGAGCAAAAGCATATTGAAGACTAACCGGGTTTATTTTTGAGTAAAACAATATTTATAGGAAGAATGTTATAGCTCACACTACCTCCTTGCTGCATGTCAACGCTCCACTCAAACCTTTAATATGCGCTTTTATTTTGAAAATCGTCATTTAAGCGAAACATCCTATTTATACCAAGAAAGGCACTTGGTGGAATATTAAAATATGTAAAATTTATGCCAACATACACCTGAAGTAGCTGTTTTGTTAAACAATACACCATAGTTTAGTTCTCTAGAAAACAATACTGTGTGAGTCTGTAAAACCTTTTAAAGCCACAAAGAACCTTCAAATGATCTCCCAGTTCTATACCAATTGAAGGATTCTTCCTAGAACATTTACATCATGTGGAGGTTCTTCATACATTTAGAAGGTTCTTTGCACTCACACATTTCAGTTATCAAAATAAGTCTCTGAAAAAACATCCATTGAAAGGTTCTTTAGGGACCAAAAGTGGTTCTTCTGTAGCATCACACAAAGAAAAATCCCCAAGATGGCACAGAACCTTTACAAAATGTGAAGGTTCTGAAAAACACTGATTCGTCACACTTGCAAATCTCTTTTTCAACACGGCTCTTTAGAAAATCATAAGTGGTTCTTCTCCGTCACCGCTCAAAGACCTCTTTGCTATGTTGATGGAATACCCTAAAAGTAGAGTGTCCTAAAATGTTTGATGTATGATTTTGGATTCATTCAATAAGACAAGTTGATGCTGGAAATAAGAACACCTGAAGTTATATCCTGAGGTGGCAGTGTCATTTGCATCTTTCGAAGCATCCAGCCGAGTGAAGCTGTACTCAGGGTTGCACTTTGAGTAGTCTTTATCTAAATCACAGTTCCAGTTGATCCCCACTCCAATAGATCCACCCTGCATGTGTATAATATAAAGAGAAGAAAAAACAAAGCAGGTCATTGCCCGATCACTGGTTCTATGCATGTAGTTTTTGTTAATGTGTTTCATTGTCTTTTCTTGGCATTAATGCAAGAAGCATTAGGGCGAACACAATGTAAATTGACCATAATGGCCTGCATACTGCTTTAGAGCTCCTCTGTGGACATAACACAGGCCGAATAATAAATGAGCAAGAGGAACTTCTAATGAAATCAATTCCATGCTAATCGAACCGCGCATCCTCCTTCGAAGCCTCTCCCATCCTCTGCCTTCGTGAGAAATTCACTGTCGTGATGCTTCATCTCCGTTTGCTCTTGGGCTCATTGACATCTAAAGACAAAGAAATTGAAACTGTACAACGTCACACAAAGAATTTACCTTGACAGCCATTTCTTGGAAGTTATGACCAGTCCAGGACACCACCTCTCCGATGTGGAAGATGGGACAGTAGGGTGTGAGCTCCTTGTCGTAGGTACAGTTCTTTAGATATGACTTGTTGCAATTGGGTAGGACATTGGATCTTAAGAGTGATAGAGGAAAGCAAACAGTGTCATTTCTATGAGAGAAAGTATGTTAGGCCATGGTCCAAACTACACTCTGTACATTATACAGTAAAGTGCAATGGATTGGAAATCTGCTATTATGTAGTGGTGTCTGAAATGATAGACAAAGCTGCACAAAATACTCTGGAAAAAATAGCTGAATACTGAAGGCAATCAGTAACATTCAGTTTCACTACATGAACAACATTGCATTCAATATTCATTTACACCACATCTTAATAAGACCAATGTATTTTTTTGTTATTTCACGCTGTTTCTCGCTTTTACTGAATGGGTGGTCATTTGAATGATGCCCACTTTAGACCATTGCTGCACCTACAATCCCTCAAGCAGGACTGTTAGCTGTCCCATGAAATAAGTGAACAATTTGCTGTATCCCAATAATATCTGATGATAAAGTGGCTAGCTGTTTTCAGTTACAGGCCATAAAATGCCTGTACAATAAATAAAAGTCCAGTACAATATCAGACTATCACTTGCAAACATGTTTTCTGCTGAAAGGACTGTCCAGGTCAATGATCCCTTAAAATAGCTCATTAATACTGAGATAAATAACTGTCTCCTCACACTGGTTTATCAGTTCTACACATGCTGCAAACATGTCTAAGGAGCACTGATATTTTATTTAGTGGGTAAATTTCCAAAACAAAGTAATTATATTCATTCACAGTTCACAGTTCGGTACAGAGTTCTATACAAAGTTCTATAAGCATTGCTTATACTAAAGTACTCTTAAAGAACCATTTTTAGTCTGCATAGTCTAAAAATATGCTTGATCTCGCTCTGAGCGAAGAGCTACTTTAAGGTGCACCCATTGCTGACACAGGCATTCAGACTGGGGCTCTCTGGAGCAGCCAAGCAAGACCCTTAGCTCACCAAGCATTGGCTAGAAGGGGGCTGTGGAGTGTTGGAACTGACTGATGGAGTGATGGAGCTCCATACAGTACCTTTGGGATGAGCTGGTGTGATTTTTGTGATCCATAACTGATTATCCAATATCAGTACCTGACCTCACTAACGCTCTTGTGGCTGAGTGCAATCCAGTCCTCACAGCAATGTTCCAATATCTAATGCAAAGCCTTCCCAGAAGAGAAAGAGTGTTACTACAGCAAATGAGTAGATGTCTACAAACTTGGGGTATATTGTTCTATTGATTTTCCAGCATAGGGAATAGTGATGAGATCATTTCAAACATTTGTTGCCTATCCTACCCCTCCCTTTATAACTACAATACAATGCTACAACAAAGAGAGGTCAATAGTTGTAAAAGCAGTGGCTGCATGAAAGGCTAACTCAGCAGCAGGACAAGATATCAGCCCTGTTATATCAGCTGTTCACTCCTTTCCTCTTGCAGAGGAACACTTGCAGAGCTCTCTACTCACTGGTCAGTTGTTACTAATCCCTTGATAATCACTAGAGGCACTTTGAGATGATATTATTGATCCTTGAGCCATAAAATTACTCTGTTGTGGTTTTTAAAGATGTGCAAAGTGTTGCAGTGTGCAATATGTCGGAATCTGTTGCTTTTAAATCCAAAAATAGACATTTCTTTTTCATCTGATATAGCTGGTTCACTTTTCTCTTTTTTTACAGATATAAAACATAATTATAAAGTGTTTTTTTTTAACAGATTTTCATATCCAGTTATTTCTTTAATAGGATTAAAACAAAAATATATTATTCTCTGCAAATTTGATGCCAACTGATGCCACAGCCATCTATAACCAGGAATCTAAGGGAGCACTGATGGCCTTGCTTTCTCTGGAAGGGTGGAATGACCCTTCCTGTCCCCAGCCTCATGCTAGCCAGCGTGAATGAATAAATAAACAGAAACATAAGAATATTAAAATGATAAAATACTTACTAAAGTACTTAGGCCTCCTTTTTATTATTTCACAGCCTTGTGATATTACATCATATCTATTTTTTTCTAACACTTCTAGTCTCCAAGCAATGTAATTCAAACTGGGAAATAAGAAACGGCTTGAGGTATAAGCCGGGCTACCACTGAAGAAGAGTCAGATACCACATTCAGTGAGAAACGCTATTGTTAAAACGGCAAGAGGGATTCACAACTGACAGGACAACAGGCCATGACAAGTGAGGGTTAAGCTTAAAGCAAGTTTTCTGACTCTTGTAGGCCTTTCAACAGTGACACCTGTCCAGAAATGCATGGGGGAGGAGGTGCTGTCATAGTGTCCCACACAACAGATGAGGAGCTTTAGTGATCCCATAACTGACTGCTGTGTGTAAAAATAGTAAGTGGGCACAGGCGAGACATGCAGAGCGGTCTTGTTTGCAGAGTCATCTCAATACAAACATAGCTCTGTTCAGAAGTCCCTTCTAATCCAAGGCCCCATTATATACATATAGTACATATTCACTTTGTCTGAGAGGCTGTTAATCTACATAAAAGATCATATATTGTATGTTGAACAGTATTCAGACACCAGCTTGTTGAGGCAGCCCCCCCCCCCCCTCACCATTCTGTATCAGTCCTTTGGGGATTGCTTTCTACCAGATGTTGCGATTACTGCTGGGATTTGCTTCCATTTAGCCATAGCATTCAGACAGCAATGTTGGACAGATTCAGTCTGGACCGCAAACGGTGCTGTAACTAGTCCCAAAGCTTCAGTGCTAAAAAGAATGTGATTCCACGGCTACAGGGTTGGACTATGGGAAGCTTTATGCCACTCTAGACAGTGCATTTGTATGTTTTTGTTTGACTGCTTGAGAGTGTCCCATTTTGATTTACAATTCCATGTAAATGTATTTATGTTTTAGCTATTGCCCAGTATTAATGATCATCAGTTGTGTTTAATAAAGCAGCCCATCACTTGAAGCTAAATCCCAGCAACACATCCCAGGGGACACATCCCCAAGAGCTGACCTGGTCATCATATTTGGAAATGCTGTCATCACACCCACATCAAAAGCTTGTTCTCTTTATCCCACAATAACAATCTTTCACAAACTTTCAAGTACCTTCCTTCTAACATCAGGAGAATTAATTCATTCCTCATCCACGGTCGCCACCCAGGTATTCATTCAGTAACTTGTCATGTCAAACCTGGACCAATATAACTTGTACCTGGCTGGCCTTCCTCTGAAGACCACAGGACCTCCAGAGAGGTCTTCAATATACCAAATTTCTCACACACCACTCCACTACAGCAAACCCAGGGTTTCCTGTGGCTGCTCACATTAGATAAATGGAAATGCTCGCCTACAAAGCCAAAAATGGTCTAGTTTCATCTTACCTGTCAGCACTGATCAGACCACAGGTCACATCTCACCCTCTTAGAGCATCAAGCACCGTCCAACTTAACCCACCTCTTCTCTAAGATTCACAACATGCATCAATCATTTTCTCAGCTTTGACACCAAAGTGTTGGAACAAACATCTCCTGACCATCAGAACTGCTGAGACCCTCTCTGTCTTCAGTAAGAGACTGAAGACTAACTTCTTCACTGAGAACTTTGGACTTCAGTAAGAGACTGAAGACTCACTTCTTCACTGAGAACTTTGGATAACAACTACATGCTCATGTCATAAAATAATTGAACTAACAAAAGCTTCACAAATTACTTACAAAAGTGTCATCTGTGTGTGGGATCTGTGTGTGGGATCTATGTGTGGGATCCCTGGAGGAGTATCAACGTAATCTCTGGCAGAATCATATTCTATTAAAAATAACAGCTCTTATTTTTAAGTCTTAGTATTGTGAGGGACAGTTGCGTGGACTGCAAACTACCCGTGTACAGTGATCTGGATAAGAGCATCTGACAAATGCTGCAAATGCAAATGTAAATATAAATCTCACAAGTTAAAATATAATTCTAAAATGTACAATTATAATAAGAAATGTTAAATGTAATTTTTACAAGTATGTGAGAATTTATGATGGCTAAAACTGTTTGCCTTAGGAACTGGTTCTTCTTGCCTTCAGAAGGAGGAGCTAAGATGTGGGGAAGAGATCTAAGGAAAGGAAATAAAAATGCATATTCAAAGAAATGATACACAATCATGATGTACCGGATTCAGGAAGTGTGTGTGCGTTTGCGGACGTGTGTGTGTGTGTGCGTCTTTGTGTGAGTGTGTGTGTGCATTTGTGTATGTGCATGTCTCTGTGTGTGTCTAAACTCCATCTCACGTTCTCAAAGCACGTTTCTACTTCCTCTAAAAGTTCCAGTGAGGTCATTCCAAGAACCTTTGTGGTCTTCTTGAATGACATTTATCTAATTTACCATTCAAGTTTCTCATCACACTGCTTTGTCTGTTGGTCAGAAGTGTGAAACATTGCTGCACAAGCACTGTGTGATCGAAGTCCCCACACAGCACCTCTCTCTGCCCACACACCTTCACACCTACCTACCCAGCGGACACATACACACACACACACATTTCAGTAGTACTTACTTGGTGAAGTCAAACTTTGGAAACCTAATGAAGTTCTTGATGTATACGGTGAAGTTTTCTGCGTTTGCCAACAAAGGCTCCCTAAGAGGAAAAATACAAGCATAAAACCTTTATTTTATCAGACTGTCTGAGGCCTGCCATTGAGGGAATGCAAGCTGAGCTCACTGTATCAATAATGAATAAAGGGGAGGCTAGGTGACTGTTTTACATGGTATTTTTCTTACGAGGGTGGTTTACTGTTCTCAACAGGACACCAGCCGTAAATTTCGCATGTGCCAGTGTCATTCATACATCGGCCCGTCTTCACACCTGAGCCAGAACACAAGAGAAGAATTTTTTGTTTTGTTTTTACTGAAATACACACATGAAAAGCACTGTGTACAAAATAGTTTCATATTCGAATTATTTTATGTGTGTAACTGCAAAATTGGTTTTATATGAAAGAGAACCTTGATTTTTGTAAGTGATTTTTGTGAAACATAACCATGGACTTTTTTACCCCTTTCCATTCATTTAAAGCTAATCTACAGTTTCAGGATTTAGTACATTAGAGGTTTAATACAGGAGCTTAAACACATACATTAAGATTAAGAAACAGATACTTTAATACTCAGATCAGTTGCAACCATATTGCACCTAAAACTTTCTTCTGATGTGCTGGAGTAATCAAATAGACCTCCAGTGTGTTTAAACTTGGCTTTTTCATTTTGAGTGTAAATAGGCAAGTTCTGCTAGACAATGTTCTGGAAACATTTTCACCAAGAGTCATCAGCACTCTTAAAAACTAGTGCACCCAAAAGGCTGTTTGGAGCAATGCGGTAGATTAGAAGATCGTAGAAGTGTGTTCTTTAATCTGATTTTAGACTTAATTGATTTTTAGACAAAATCTGATTTGTATGGTCAAGTGTAGTTTTACTGGCTTCTATATCCACATTAACTGCCAAACACAATACAAATATGAGTACTCTTACCAAAATCTGAGGTCAAATTTGGTGAACCAGTCATGTTTATGAGCTTTAGATCTTGGTGTGTTCCATTCCTTAATCACTATGACTACTGGAAAAACTGTGCATTATTTCAACGACAGCATTGAACTTTTCAGCAACTAGGACATGGACAAGACACATCAGAATAGGATGACTTGGTCAGCGGATACATGAGCTAACAGGCTAATGGGCTCCTTTATAATGTCTCTGGCTGCACTAACCTTTCACACATTCTGACATCAAGAACCGCTGCCCCCGACTCACAAAAAACACACAAAATCCAGTCTGACTGGTCAATACAAAGCCTGTGGAGTCAAGGATGAACTGTCCTGCTCATTATATTGTTCCGTTTTAATGGATACAGTGTGCTATTTTTTGTCGTGTCTGAAAACATGCATAATTTCTCTTTCCACAATGCAGAGTAATATGGAGTAGACTGAGACAACGATCAACTCAGGACTGAGGACTGAGGAACAGGGGGGAGACGGGACACAATGATTTAATTACATGAAATGTAAATTTATAGTTTATTTTGGAAGGAGGAGGAGATTTAGGCATGGCTCTCCTCCCAAAGCTTAGTTAATTTGTGACACAAAGTTAAACCTATACATCTAATCTATCAAAAAGTCACAACTGAAAAGGCTAAAATAGATGCTACTGGCCTCAATTATAAAAAAAAAGGCTTAAAGAACCCACCACTTTCAGGCAAAAAGAATGTGGCTCTTCTAAAGCACCAGTCCAGAGAACCCTTAGGCCACCTTCATTTCTAAGAGTGCATGTTTTTCAGAGCATCGATCTGAGCCTTTTTCTTTCATTTTTGGTCTCATAAGTTCAAGATCAGTTCAAAGCCCTGCATTTACTTTAAATCACATGATAAACAGCAATGTGTGTGTGTGGGTGTTTTTTCCAATCTTCTGTGCAATCTTTCTGCTTACCATGGCCTGCAGTGACAGTTTCTCCCTCCACACAGTCAGAATTGTGGAAACAAATACCGTCTGGTACCTTTGGACTCTAAAATCATCCATATGAACAAAAAAATGAAGAAAACAAATTACACCAGGTACATTGCAAAGCATAGCTTCACTCTTGTTTCTCTGACGAACACTTTACACTGTGTTTTATGCTTCTTCACTGAATCAAACAAGGCCCATCAGCACTGAATGTCTTCCAAGGTTTTGAATTTTGATACTCATCACTCTTCTGTAATTTATTCTGTAATTTTCTCTACAATTAATCATTTCACATCAAACCACTCTAAATGCCTTTGCCTGAATTCCCCTTTTTGTGTCACTATAGTCAGTGTCTCTGGAGTGCTGTCAACACACAGTTAAATTTATAATAAAGTTTTCATGCAAACTGCTGCCATAACATTGTTTGTGCTTTTACCTCAGAACAATATTCCAGTTTTTGCTTCGGAGTCTCAAGGTAATTCGTCACTACGAAGAAGACTCTGTCTCCCTAGAAAAAAAAAGAATATGAGAATATGTATAAAATAATCAAATAATTGCATCTGAAATCTAGCTATACAATGGAACATTTAATAAAACAGTACATTAGGTTTTACAAGAATTAACCTGATGAAAAAAAGGCTTTAATTGTATTGAGAGCCATCACAAAGATTTACATTGGCTGTAGACTTGTTAAACTACACTGATCAGCCACAGCATTAAAACCTCAGGTGAAGTGAACAAGTGTATTTGTTTTGTGACAGTGGCACCTGTCAAAGGTCAATGAAAGAGCATTCAAGAATCTTTATTTGACCCATGCACAGTTATACAACAAGTAGTGAGATGTGTCCCTGAATTGGCCATGAGTGAAGTAAAGTTTATAAATAAATGAAACTGAAAAGAAATTTGAAAAGGCTAAAACTAAGGTAATAAAAATATACAGACAAAAATGTAATCCAAAAAACATTACAAGAATATTAACGTAATAAAATATGTATGTGCTGTGAAGTGCAGTGTGTTAGTTTGTTGGTGGATGTAAACTGACTTAAGTGACAGATGGCAGGTCTAATACAGTGAGGTGGAGAGATCCAGAGGCAGTTCTATGCAGTGAGGGAGAGAGATCCAGAGGCAGGTCTAATTCAGTGAGGGAGAGAGATCCAGAGGCAGGTGTACAGCTAAAAGTTGTGATATTGTATCCTGATTAAGGAGTTTTATGGTCTAAGTCTTATGGGCCTAGCTGCTCCTGAACCTCTCTGTTTCGGTCAAAATACTTTTGAAGTGTTTGCCTGATATTAGCAGTTACTGGGGTAAATCAAGTCTCTGATGATCTTGGTTGCTCTGGTCCAGCATCTCCTGGTATAAATGTCCTGCAGAGACATTAGAGTTGTTTTTTCCTTAATGTTCTGTGGCCACCTTCAGCAAGATGTGCATCCAGCCACATTGCAAACATTCAGGAATGGTTTGAGGAACATGATAAAGAGATCAAGGTGTTGACTTGGCTTCAAAATTCCCCAGATCTTAATGCATTCGAGCATCTGTGGGATGCACTGGACAAACCAGTCTTATCAATGATCCCAACCTTCAACTTACAGAACTTAAATCATCTGTTTCAAATATCTTGTACAGATACTACAGCACTCCTTCAGAAGTCTTCTGAAGTCCATGCCCTGATGGAGTCAGAGCTGTTTCAGAAGCACGTGGGAGACTTACACAATATTAGGTAGGTGGTCGTAATGCTGACTGGTGTACCTTTAATTCAAGAGTAATATTACCATGGCGTCTGCACACCAAAAGCTTTAGATTCCTCACCTTGTTCATGAGAGACTTTTCAGACAAATCTGTCAGTGGCTGCCAAAAGTTAAGTGTATCTCCTCCATTAAAAGGAAAGCCAACAGTGCAGGAGATGCCATAGTGCTTCTCATACAGAGATGAATTTGATAGTCCATTACAAAGAAAACGATGATGATGATCTTTTGTATATGGCTTTGGGTGACTTACTAATTTCATTTACACATCACAGCACACCATACAACGATCAACCCACAACATTAAACCAACAGACAGGTGAAGTGAATAACACTGATTATCTCTTTGGCACCTGTCATGGGATGTGATATACTAGGCAGCAAATTAACAGTCTTGAAGCTGATGTGTTGGAAGCAGGAAAAAATGGGCTTAAAAATCAACTGGTATTTAAGGCCAATCAGCTCCAGAATGATAGTGTCAGTACTGCCCAAAACTGTAGCTATATTGGAGAAAAATGGAAATATTCTGCTTTTTAAGGTAGTGGTCTCTTTTACTTTCTAGAAATTAAAGAAAAAATCCCCTCTATTCTGTAAGGTCTTTCTGGGCGTGGGCACCTCCAAGTAATTTTTTATTATTACGAAATGAACAGAAGGTTGTCAACTTCCTAAACACTGCCTCTGGTTACCTGGGGATCTGCAGTGTTTGTGGAAGTTATTCACTCAAGCCCATGAAAACAAACCTGTACTAATGAGCCCCTCCCCAAACACTGAAAGAATCTGTGCTGGGAGTGGATTTGAGTGTTCAAGATGATAAACAGCCTTAAAGTATCCTAATGAGAAGGGAAGTCTGCATACTTTTGCACACACAGTGTATTTCAGATAGTTGTAATTTGATCTCTTTCTGCATAATTCATTCACATGTACTGGGAAGTCCTAACTGGACGCAACTGCTGCTGAATCATATGAAGACTGAGTACAACCTCTTTTCTGTGTGTGATATTAGAAATTACTGAACTTCCAGTGCACAGGCGTGTATGCTTTTGTTCTTCCCCCACTTTTTTCGATACCTTGCGTTTATGACAGTATTACGTGATGCCTGTGTGAAAACACTGAAGTCAAGAGTTCAGACACCTTTCCCTGAGGTACAAATTTTGGCAACTAGAATGGAATAATTAACAGAATACTCCTGCATTTTCAAGTGCTTTAAGATCTACCCACTGACTATTACACATGGGTACTGCAGTGATTTTTTTCTTGAGTACTCAAAACTGTTTGTTATCTGACCATCCACTACAGACGAGGAAGATCATTAAGTTATTAGATGACCATATTACATTGTTAGATAACAAATATACAGGTTTGTTGTTTCTCTGACTGAATGTGCAACAAGTACTTTTTTTTCTCTGTAATAAATACAAAATAATGCCAACTAAGGCTTGGCTGAAAGTTATTGCAATATTCTGCATGTACGTTATCATTTTCCAGTTGTTCCAAGATTGAAAAGAGCATCACTGTAACCTCTCAGTCAGGCAAAGTCTCTATTTTTGGCATTTATTTATTTATATATCTGCTGAAATTCCAACTGCCTTTTGGCATTGGGCCCTTTTTATCTCAAAACTAGTCTTGGAAATCAGGGAGTGTACTTTCAAGTAGTAACTTTGTAAAGTAGCTTTTAGAGACATTTTCACATTTTAGGGACCAGAGCTTTTAGGGACATTCCCTATCACCACCACTGTGAACACTTCTAAGAAAAAACTGTGGAATTCCCCTTTAAGAACATTCATCCTTTTCTTGTAAATTAACTATTTTGCATATACAAGGTCAAACAGTGACAACATACAGTATGTAATTCCTTATGAAGCTGTTTTAGGTGGTGCAGGTTTATTGTGACAGGAGCCATTACGTTTACAAACCCTTTGCTTTGAGAACAGTTTTCTCGCTTAAAGTACTTTCACTTTGTGTATTCTATTCTATTCGGTTTGTGAGAAAAACATGCATCCCTTTGCATTAGTTATAGTTCGATTTGTGTTGGGCCACTTTTATATGCTGAAATATGTTGGAAAGATCTTGATATGTCCCTTAAACATGTGAAGTGCACTTACCTGAGAAGGTATAACATAGTCTTCGGCACCCCATACCTGGAGGCCTAGCCCTGTTCTGTTAATCAGAGCGACACCTTTAAGCTTAGTTAACACAGAGCTCTGGATGACCTCCTCTTTCTCTTGGTAGCCTTTCTTCCATAAGAAGACCCACCTACAGAAGAAACCCAAAAAGCTGCTGGTGAAAAGGAAGAAAAATGTCCAACATCTCAAGAGAGTAGTCGAATGGTTTCAGCAGTTTCAGATAGGACACTATGAAGAAGTCATTAAATATTGTAAAAAAACATCTTTATGACAAATATTTCCTCTAATGTATAATAATTACTCCTTCACTGTGTGGTGGCTGGAGAGCTCAGATATTGAAATTCTTGTGTGATGCTTCAACCTGTGATTTATCTGTAGTTTTGTACTGAAAGTAGTGTTAATTTGGCAATACTAATGCTTTAAAAGTTTTCAATGACATCTCCGAAGTGTAAGGACACGAGAATGATAAGTGCGACTGCTCCATGAATCAGCTGGCGTCTGTACAGTGATGTAATGAGCACTAGTGTAATGAAGTAGAGATGAGACTGCTGCCATACTCTAATAAATCTCCACAAAACTAAAAGGGCCGTAGAGACATACACCTCACCAAAAATATAACAAAAAATATAGCCAACACCACCAGCAACAATACCACTTACTCACTGCACATGGTTAAAATGATTACAGAATCTGATAGTGTAGTAAGTGTGGTGAAAATATATAAGTGGAGAGCTCTTGAGACACTCCACAGGGGAAATTCGGCGGCAGCCAATCAGCAGCAAGGAGAAATAAATAGCGTTCTCGGATTGGCTACTTTCAAACCTCCCGCCCCTGAGTACAGCAGCATTTCACCATCCCAAGACGCGCTTTCTTTGTGGTCGCTGGACAGTACTAAAAATAATTATAGTTATATTTTATAAGGAACTGTAGCTGGATTTAAGTAAAAATTTATGATACAAATTTAGCAGTAAAATGCACGAGGACGAGGGGGCGTGACAGATGAGGCCCGGACGTCACAAAAGCAAAAAAATGCGGAGGATATCTGCAGTTTCCACGTTAGTGCGGGGGTTTCAGCAAACAATTATTAGTTCAGTTCTGAGAAAAAATCCGCAATGGACTGAAACCGCGGCTGCTGATCCTCGCTAAAGTGGGGGTTTACTGTATATATATAAATATATATACATATATTAGGGCTGGGCACGTTAACGCGTTATTATTGCATTAACACATTATTTACTTTTATATTTATTTTATTTTATCAATTATTTTTTTGACAATTATTTTAGCGCAGGTTAACGCAGGTTTTTTTTTTTACATCATTTTATTTTGTAAGTTTGTTTCTGTGTTTTTGTGCTCGTGGGTGAGCGAGGCATGCAGCTCTATATCTCGGCCGGTTTTCGCGGGCTCAGAGTATAATATAGACAAAAGTAATGGGATGCCTGACCATTACACCAACAGGAACTTTAATGACATTGCATTCAGATACATAGAATTTCATATGAAGTTGGTCCCTCTTTGCAGCTGCTATAATGCTCTGGACTCTGAGGGGAACTTGTTTTTCTATAACATGTGAATGCCCTGCAGTGAGAAATAGCTTTGGTTTTATATTTGATTTGATTACATTAATGTTTAAGTTGAGATTTACAAGAAATCCTTTAACTGCAGCTGTGTAACTGTGTTAAAGGGAACACCGCTGTCTATGACTGAAGCACCTAGAATCGGTAGGAGGACTTAAAGGATCTGATACTACGTTTTGGTGCTGGATACCTCAGCACATATTCAGAGGTCCGAGGCAGTCCATGCCTCCATAATGTAATATTAGAGTGTGTGTGTATGTAAAATAACTTACATCTGTGAGGGCAAGAATCAGATAAACTACACACCAAAATGATGTTAAATTCAGTGTCATATTCTTAATATTTTTCAGAATCTTCCACAACTCTGTTCATATTCTGGATGTATCTGAATATTGTTGTTATCTTTTTTATAAATAAATGAAATGACTGATTCCAAACTTCAATGGTACTGTATGTAAATACGCAATGTTGTGTATAAACAGTACTGTGTAAATGGCATAAGGACATGCATAAATGCAATAAATAAATGAATAAATAGGGATCTGAAAAAGACAAATTAACAAACAAACCTTGTAATTGTGTGTAATTGTGCTTATCCTATCCCACACCTCCCCTCGAGGAAGTCCAGTATATACAGTTACCATCCAGTATCTAATGTTTCCAATCAATAAATTAAATTAAGTGCAGCTAAATCAAATCAGGAGTGTAAACTATGTGATGACTGGAGTGCAGCGAGAAGTCGGGAACCAACCCTGCGTCCTTCTTACTGAATCTTTTATTCCTTACTGAAATTTTCACAAGGACACCTGTGCCCGGTAAGATGTGTGTATATATTTGTGCAGTTTTGCATGTTAATCAGCAGTTCGGAGCTGTTTGACCAGGTGTGGAGTCTTTCCTTTTTGGGGTTTTGACCTTGCTCCCAGTTTTGCTGCTTTATGCAAACTATGATAAAATGCCAAACTGTCACTTGGTCCTGCCACGATCTGTGATAACGATTTGAAGAAATGTGGTGTGTTTACGTATGACAGAATGGTCACTTTCACTTAACATCAGAATAGTGCATTAAAACACACACGTATCACATGTAACACTGGTCAACAAAGCCAAGTTACCCACTTTACCTGAACTCATATGCGCCAGCTTGATATATGCATGAGTCATATGGAAAAGTCTTGAAGACCCTCACTCCAAATGACTTGCTTGGTGGATTTTTTTACTTTTTTTGCACAGGCCACATTTTATGTTCAGCAGCAGGGCATTACAAAACAACGGGGTGGGGGGTGGGGGGCATTTGCACAC
>JBBPCX010083708.1:0-27181 GCA_037974365.1 Hydrocynus forskahlii | reverse complement strand
TCAACTGACGAACAAAAAAATTCTTACCTTATCACTCCTAAACACTTTTTGCATAATAATTTGGAACGCAGTGTAGTCCTGTTTCAAAAGTTGTCTACACAGCCCACAGTTTGTCGTTGCTTATCCTGCATATCAGTCAAATATCATTTTACTGTAAAAATAGGCGATTCCTGGCCCACTCAACTTGCCATACTAGGAAAACAGAAATATGACCGTTCACAGTCCTGGTAACCGCCCACAGTATGCACATAATTTTGTCTCATCAAGCACAACTGATTCAACTCATTATCTAATTACTGAACTCCTGGCAAGGTCAGGAGTGTGTAGGCAAAACACAGAAATGTGCAGAAAATGTGCACAAAACAGCAGGATGGGAATTTGTAGTAACACAACCTCTGTAGTAGCACAACTGTCATTTGTTTATGAAACTTTAACAGGTTTGACTTGTGTCGGCGCTAAAGTGTCGCCCAAACAAGCTGCTGTGATTGTACGTTATCACCATAGTAGGACAAGTCAGCCATGAAATTGCACTGGGTTAAGGAAATGTAATGCTGAACCTTGTCAGGCTTTGGGGATGGCTCTGCTGCTTATTACAAGAAGACTGTTCATTCTTAGCCAGGCTGAAAGGCTTTTTCACTCCACTAGTTATTTCATATTTCATTGGCCTGCTCAGCATATGCGGGACAGCAGACTTTGTTCTTCCTGTTACTTGGCCCATTCATTCGGCTTAGGTCATATTCTAGAGCATATGGCCATGAAACAGGGGTGGCATATTGAGTTGAAATGAAGGTGAAGTTACGTGTAGCATTATGTGCGCCGCCTCACTTTGGCATGTATCCATTCCCCTCAGCGCGAAAGCCATTATAGCTGGTTTGTTAATGTTGCAGATGTGCGGCAGAGCGGCTGATAGATCTGCTCTGTACCTGTCTTGAAGTTGATGTACGATTTTGTTATGAAATTGGATTCAATACATTAAATGGCCTTCATCTACCGAATAATAAGGTAAATCATAAAACATGCTGTGCTTGGTGATTGATCATCGCCTCACCCAAATGGCCTATTAACTGCGCTGCAGCAAAAAGAGAGACAATGAAAGACTCTGTCCAATTTTTTGCCTCTAATTCACTCCATAATGAGCTCCATAAGGCACACATTTCCTGTGTCTTCTAAGGAGTGGTAATTCGGATGCCTAAGAATACAAGATAACGTTAATAGTGAGAGGTTCCTCTCGCCTCTGCAGAAACAGGCTGTTGCTTATACCTGCTCTACAGATACTCCTAATTGTTGCTGCATTACACATTTTAATGAAGTTAGGTCAGCATGGATGTCCTTATTGTCCTCATTGCCAGGCACCCATTCTGGTACATCACATCAGAAGCTATAGACCTAGTTACCACATTTAAAAATCACTTTAACAACCAACCTGATCACATGAGGAATTTGAAGGAATTATTATGAGAGAGGGTGATTATGTTGCAAAGAAAGTCCCAAAAAAAAAAGCCTCTGACCGCTGAGTGAGCCCTAAGAGCTTCCCTCACTAATTCTGGCCTCTTCTTAGTACCTGCTGTGTACAAGCAGGAGACACGATGAAAGCCGACTGAAAGATTTTGTTTCCGGGATTCTTACTTTGACTTTTTCGATAAATTCAGCCTTGACCTGAAATGGACTTCCCTATGACTGCTCGGCTGCTGTTGTTCTGTGGCTGTGGATATTGACCTGTTTGTATTAGACACCGATAGCTCCAACTTTCCGTCTCTTACTGTGAGCAGCAGGGATGTTTGTTGTACAAAATCTGGGTCAACAGGGGTGATTTGAGCTCACAAGTTGGAATTCTTTGAAAGAGGTTGCTGGAGCAAAACTTTCCTGGGTTCCTGCACATCCTTAAAACATCTAAGAAAGTTTATTATTTCTGAGACCTTTTTATGTATTAAATGCACTAAGTCTTATTTCTTTTTAAATAGATGTAATTAAACATAATCCTCAAGGAGCTCAGAGGTCTCAAGACCAGGTGGCTTGTCCTCTGGCCTTCTACTGCTTTTCATGTCCTGCCCTTTTTATATTCATAGGCCTGGACCTGTTGGAAACTGGCTGATTTCACCCAGATGACATATGTGGTAGTTTCATATGCCACTTTGATGTCAGTTGGATTTCAGAACGCATTTGCTCCACATATTTATGCATGTATGCGTGCATGGGCACACACTCATCCTTCCTGGCATTCAGTATTCTAAAGTAAGTGGTTTCCCTTGCATGGGATGTAGGTCACTGGAGGGCATATTCAATTTTTGGATCAGTATGCAGGGCCGAGGCCACGGCTGGTGAGATGAAGAGGGTCAAGTGCGAACGGCTTCCATTACCCTCCACTCCACACCAGTATCTCAGGGATAAAACATACGTCCAGATGCACTGGGCATATAGTGTCACGTGGACACTTGACCTATAATGTGTTTTTGTGCAATTACTTTTTATGAAAAAAAAGCCTGGGGCTTGTCTCACAAAGTGAGTTCCTGCCAGTGAACAAGTGCAACTGCAGTTAACTCGTTTTATGAAGGCAGTTAACAACTTTCTCTATGAGCTCAGGTTTAGACACTCAAGTGTCTAAACCTGAGCTCATAGAGAAAGTTGTTAAGAGTGAATTTTACGAGGAACAGGCATACAAAACCTAATCATACACAACTGGAGGAGTTGAAATACTTATATTTCAAACAAAGAAATGTAGTCATACTTCATTAATATACAGAAACCAAAGCATTTATAACATGTAGCAGTAGAATTAAAGCAGTGGAAAGCATAATATTCACTGTAACCTTGTTAGTGCTTATTGGAGTAATAAGTACTTTATATTCTTGATATCTATGTGGCTAGAAAGAGATATTTTTGTGTGACTGACACCACAAACACCATGTAGAAAACATGACCTAAAAAGAACCACGATAAACCACTGCAATCCAAGGCTGTCAGAATCTCAACCCTTGTTATTCTGAGAGGTGTCTATGATCCAAAAAACTGAAATAATCCAGCCCTGGGTCAGGATGGGTGTGGAGCACCCTGTAGGTATTCATGCTGTCCAACAAGTGGCACCACCACCAGAAATGCAATGCGAGCATCCCAATACAGACAGGGTAGATTCTGCTCCTAGGGGCAGGGTCTTTACTAAAGGTTGTAAAAGCTGGTCAACCCCCTCATTCTTTCTCTCTCCTGGGTCTGCCTTCAAAGCAGACCCACTTAAGGGAGGCTTCCATCCTCCTTTTTCCCCATGTGATCAGGAAGTTGTGGGCTCGATTCCCAAAGACTGCTAAGCACTTCCGAGGTACCCTGAGCAACGTACCATCCCCACACACTGCTCCCCGGCCACTGTGTTCCTGGCTGCTCGCTGCTTCACTTGGTGAATGGGTTAACTGCAGAGGAAGAATTTCGTGCTGTTCACACTGTGTGTTCACGTATGACAGAATGGTAACTTTCACTACTTTTACTTTGGGTCGACAGTGGAGGCTTTCTACATCATAGGAACCTTTGTTTTGTGATCATATGTCGTGTAGAGATCTGAAACCTTTCAAAATCATGAAATGTATGGTGTTTGGAACTTTAATAATTGTGTAGATTTTAAAAATTTAAAATAACTAAATAGACTTTAATTTCTGATTGTAAAAAAAATATGTGCTGTAAGTAGCTCAATCACAAATGTGTGAGTGTGGTGTGTGAGGGAAGTGTGTGTGAGGGTGGTGTGCTTTTGACTGTTTTGAAGGGCACCACAGACAGATAGTATTCTAAATACATAAACTCCGCCTGGCTCTTCCAAAAGATTTAATATGTATGTTCACAGATTTTTGCATTAAAAAGAAAAAGTTTTAATGGATTTTCTGATTTATTTATTTATTTTTATTTATTTTTTGGGGGGGAGGGCCAGTTGTGTCCAAATAGTTGGCTATATTATAAAATAATCATATTGGCTAGGTTGAATAAAGGATATGAGGTATTTGTCCGTTACACATTGTTTAAGGCTTTAAATATTAGAAAAGAATGAGTAATGCAGAAACATCAAAAATAGCCTCAGGGTTCTAAGGATTAATGTTGGATGGGATTGGGCAGTCCAGTACAGCTTACACTTTAGGAAGTTCCAATTTAATTCTTCCACATAGAGAGTATATCTGTGGAAAGTAATGCGATTTTTGTGGAACATACATTTCTCTGCTTCGACAACAGGTAGTGTTTAGAAGCTGGTATACCAGGAGAACACAGGTAATCCAGAATGGTATCAAAAACGCAGTAGAGAGTTCGAAAACCAGCAGCAGACAAAATATTGAAGGCCAGGTAAAAACTCATAAGTTCAAAAACAACGCAAGAGGTGATGCATTGAATACAAAGTTGCAAAGTAGACAGAAAAACCCTCAGCGCACAACAGAGTTGGCAATACTTTACAAAGTTTGTTGGTTAGGCTAGTTCTTTAAAGGCTAAAAACAGGAAGTGGCGTGCAGTCTGAAACATAGGTACACAGAGTCCCTTGTGGCGTAAAGACAGTACTGCACATGGAATCCTTACACACATTTACTACATAGAAGAAATAAAACAATAAATTCAAAATTTTAATTCTATTACCTTCATCGATAATTAGTGATAAACTGATAAGTTATCTCAGCCCTAGTTACATGTCTGCTACAATACAGAGGAGTATGTATTTTTGTCATTATTACATTAATTGTAATATTTAACATTGTGAACCCACATCTAATTTAGACTCAGTGTTTTGTACTTTGCCGCTAAATGACTGTTTCTGATGAGGGAAAATTAGATAAGAGAGCAAATATGCAATCAGGAGATGGAGAAGACAAAGAGAATTACTGTCCTTTTCCATGTTTTGAAGAGTGCAGGGCCCAAACCAATCAGAGTGCTGTGAAGTAGAGCGGGGGAGCCTTGGAAGGAGGAAAGGGTGAGCACTGAAGAGGCTTATGGCATGAGACGATACTTCTCTGGCCAAAACTTATAATGAATACATAGGCTTTCAGGAGCCTTGAGTGTGCGTAGGCATGAAGGACACTAAATTCTGAAAGCAACACACTGGTTACTGTCACACACTAGTTTCTGTACTGTACTGTGTACTGTGGATCCCTGACATTATACTTCAAATCTTTTGTCATGCCTGAATGTGTACCTGGAGTTAACGATCAAGCTGTGAGCGCATTCTGGACAGTTAATGCAGGCAATACAGTGTGTGTATTTTATAATGTTGACTTTAAAAATGTGACAACGCAGAGCAGATACTCTGCATAAGTGACACACGTGGATGTGCCATAAATCAGCATCACTACAAGAAACTGCACTGTTGCTTTTTTTTTTCTAAGATTAGGCACCTCCCCCCAAAAAACATAAACAGTGTGCTGTGATTAATAGAACTGTACTTTATCATCGATTTTGGTCGGCATTTGATGAATAGGTTTGTGTGCACAGTGCCCAAGCGTGGCTATCATAACTCATTCTAATGTCTAATGCTTCCATGTTACTTTGATTTAACATAGTACAACATTCTGTGTATGGCAGTACAAGTATGGACTTCAGAGGCCTGATCTGCTTTAATCTGATACAAATGTGGAAGCACTTTTTATTCTCTTATTAATGCTGTCAGAATAAAATGGGAGCTTTACAGAAGAAGGAACAATATTTTTCACTTAAACAGGGTGATTGCATCAACATTTTGGGACATTTCTATTGTTCCGTGCATTATGAAATTTTCACACAATGTAAAGTTAATCTGTTATTTTTTTTGTTTCCTCAAAAGATAATGCCTGCTTGGTTAGCATGAAGCTCTAACATATAGCTGGTTTTTCCTCATTAATCTGAATACTTCTGTCTATTGACAGGCAACCTTCATCTTTCTTTCACTATTTATTACATTTACCACATATTCCTCAGTCATTCCTTAAATTAGCTAATTACACAAACTGCTTTTTATGTTAGTGGTTGCCATTGATAGAAAAGCATCCAGTCTTGGGTCTTCCTTCTGGTCTGTGAGGGAGTTTTTTCAAACCACTGTTGCCTCTGGTTTGCTCACTGGGGATTTGAACTTAGATTTTTGTAAAGTTTTCCTGTGAAAGGCAGCATACAAATAAAACTGAATTACACAGACGAATATTGAATAATTACAGCTATTGACTAAGGGAAAAATGGACAAAAAAAATATAATATGAATTATGAAATTATGTATATATATATATATATATATATATATATATATATAGTTTGTATGTTGTTTCAGATTCCATTTACTGGAGGATGTGTATCGGTGGATAATATCTCTAACCCGCATGGATAGGCTTTGGCCCATTGCTCTATCTTCAGAGAGGTGAGAGCTGTGTGATGCTGATAAGAATGGGATTCCAGGCTCAAAAAAGCAGCGATGCCATCTGGGCAGAAAGAGTCAGACTGCTGTTAAGGGACCCACGTGTGGCTTTGAAATAGCACTGATCTGATAATCATCACTTTCCTGGAGGTGAGCATTTGAATCTAAAACTGAATTTAGTGCTTTAGTTGTCTCTTGCTGATGCAGATTCTCTCTCTCTCTCTCTCTCTCTCTCTCTCTCTCTCACACACACACACACACACACACACACATTGACTTGCTAGTTTAATAGTTACACCCACTGGTCATTTTTCAGGCACAAAGGTACAATGTATTTCGCAATCCGTGACTGCAGGCAATCTGACACAATTTATCAGCCACCACCTATCCCATCCATCCAGGGAAAGGGACCACCAGGTATCATTTGGGTGGTGTATCATTCAGTCTTACGGTAGCATGTCAGGAAATGTTAGAATCCACAGGAGAGCCAAGCTCAGGATTCAGCAGACCATTTCATACAGTACAGATACAATCTAGATGAATCGATCATGTCTAGAGGATTAAATAAACCACACAGGTATGCTGGGTTTTATCTGCCAGCCCATGAGTGCCAGTTACCTTTGTGTCTGTGGGCATGTGCATGCCTGCCTTGCATGTGTGCATGCATGAAGTTTAAGAGGGTTATGAGGGTGCTGCAGAGAGAAAGAGAGGCTGAGTATAGAGGGAGAATGTGTGTCCATCTGTCGGTGTTATCCTGGATTATGAGTCAGATTGCTCTCTGGTAAACATTCAGCATGCCAGTCTGTCTGCCTCCACCGCTCCTGAATGGGGAGATAAGACCTGTTGGCCCAGCAGCACAGGCATCCTGTTTACACTGGAATTATGTGTCATATGCTTCATTCTCTTCACTTCATGGGGCTCTGTGGAAGGTTATATGATTAGATAGTTAACGAGATGGCAGTATAGAAGTGATTATGATTTATATGACCCTTATTGGCTCGTTGATATTATTAAATTGAAATCATTCTAAACTCAACAGGACACACAAGACCATTGCACCAAGTCATAACAATCAAAAAAATGATTTTTGGGGATTTTCAGATTTTCAGGAATGTCTGTTCGTAATAGACAATTAGAAAGTATGTCATTTTCAGTTCTTGTCCAATTCAGTTTTTGTCCAATTAATCTCATATTTCAAACTCTAACACATTTCACAAACACCAATGGAGTCTAACCTTCTGAATCTGCTTCACAGTCTCACTATAGCAAGGTTTACTGCCCTTCACTCTCACATGAGCTCAATTATTTCTAGAGATGTTTATATTGTTGTTGTTGTTGTTGTTGTTTTGGTAGTCCATGAATTATGATTTTGGTCCACTTTATGTTTTGCTGTATTTTCTGCTCTCAGAATTTCCACACCCTGATGTTACAATATGGGTTTGTTTGTGTGAGCACACTAATTGAGGGTTGCTTTCACTGTGCATTTGCTGAATATAGCCTTCCCGCTTCATCATATGTCTTTTTTGGCTGGCATGGTGGGTAATTTAGCTTAATGGGTCATTTGTAGGCCTATCCCATGTGAGGCCATGCATCAGGGTATTTTTTTAACATTTAAAACCAATAGGAGAGATAATGTTCTTTTCTTCATCATCAGATTCTGTATGCATTGATTACACAAGCACCCTCTCCGTTCTACTGACTAGATCACATAAATACTGAAAGAAAAATGAAGGCGAGAGAGAGAGAGAGAGAGAGAGAGAGAGAGAGCATAAAGCATAAAGCATAAAGCATAAAGCATAAACCAGAGCATAAACTGATGTAGATGCTCCCTCCCACAAAAGGAAAAGCCATATTGCATATTCTTTGTACAAGCTGTGAGAGTTCCTGTCTCTTTGATACTGTAGCACTCTGCAGTATTGTATAATACAGTATGTCCTATTCCCATTAGATCAATAGTGCTTTTTCAAATGGACACTTTCAATTACTCCCACGCTTCTATTTATCTAAGAGAGCTCAACACACACACACACACACACTCACAATACCAAATGAGTCCCTCTCTAATGGATGGATTGCTTCTTCACTTTCAATTTTCAATAAACCGTTCAGCCTCGCCAGTTTTCACTTCGTATTTAGAGGACTTCAAGCTGAAGGCCCAGATGAATGCACACTATTTGCTGACTTGACAAGATGCCTAAACTTTCTTCCAGAGTGCTTGTCTAAAGTACTGAGGTCCACACGTGGCGAGCAACAGTACCTGAGCGGTATCATACTGACCAATATACAGTCTCATCTACACATGTTTTGATTATTCTGATAAAGCAGGGATAGGCTTTCCTTCATTTTCTGTGACAGCTTAATCCCAGATTCAAACCCCCAACCCTGGAGGTGTGAAGCAAGAGTACTGCCCACTGCGCTGGGGTAGATGTCTAATTAATAGTACTGCCAGTATTGATTCTATTAGTGATTAAGTTATCTATTAATTATTTTCATGATTAAATATGTAGAGATGTACACACATAGTCGACTATAGAAGTATATAGTCAATTAGTAAACTACCCAAAATTTGTGTTGCTAGTCTGCCAGTGCTAATGGCATATAGTCTGTATCAGAAAGTGGACAAAAATTGTCTACCATGACAGGAAGGGAAAAAATGACTGACCAACTGCAGACCGTTATTTTGGACGGTATATAGGGGTGGGAAAAAGGTGCCATAAAGCAAATTAGAGCAAAGGCAGACCTGCATGAAACAAAGCGGTTTATGGCTACTAGGAAATGCTTTGTTGGCCTCAAGCACAATTCTTACATGATTTTTAAAGATGGGATGCTGTACTGTTCAGTCCAGTGACTATGTATTGTTCTGAATAGCTCGGCATTGTCACATTGTGCAGGCTAGCTAGTATTTAACTCGAGCAACTCAAGGTGTTTTCTTTTGAGGACTGTTGTTCATTTCAGTATTTCTGCAGCTGCCTAATTTGTCATATAATACAGAACACAGTAAAGATGAACAGTCTGTTTCTGTTTGAACATTTTCATGAATTATAAAATATATACATTTCACACATTTCAATTTGGATTTTTATTTGGAATCCAAATCAATTAGGATTTATTTTATAACTTCCACAAAATTCTGAACACTAGAACTGTGCAATTTAATATTAATGTTTATCAATCTGTGTTTTAACTGTGAGAGAGACTAGTAGGAGAACTGAGGATTGTGATGTGTGTACATAGGGCAGGAGGTGGACGTGTGTGCAGATGATGTTGATAACATTAAACAAAAGATGTCATAAAATAAACAAGAAATGCACAAGAGATTGATAACTAGAATGAGGGTGCACAAACAGAGAAAATACAGCCCTACAAACACTACAAAAGACACAGGTACAAACAAGGGAAATGTCATGGTTGACTGACAAACTCAAACATAGAGACGGGGCTCTAAATACGTGATGGCGATACATAACGGCTGAGAAGGGGTGGGGTTACAAACGAGCGGACAGATGAACATGTTTGGGGAGGTAGGCTGGCGCAGAGTATCACAACAATAACAGAAACCTGATCACAGAAACAGACCCAAATGCAGAGGAGAATCAGTTGGTGTTTAATAAGAAAAACAGTTCAAAAGACAAGAATCAAAGTCCCAAGGCCATAGCAGTAAAGTCCAAAACCAGAATATCCAACACAAGGCAAACAAGACAGGTCTGGAGGACTGTCAGTTATGCGCGGGTGGATTGTTATGGAAAATCTTATGCAGCGTTCCTTTCCATAATTGAATGCTTTGATAAGAGCTTTTGAGGGAAAAGGAAAAACAAAACACATGATTGCATGAAAAATATTTCAAAACATCTGATTTCGGAAAGCCAAGACAGATTAATGTTACTCCTTGTGTGAATCAGAAAAATCAAATGCAAATTACATCTACAGCTTAGGCAAGCACTAGAGAGACTAGTACGGTGCGTGGGTAAAAGATATAGCTCATAGGTCTAAATAAGTGGAGAAGTGGTGACTTGATGTGTGGGATTTGGTCTGCTGGCTGAATAATTATATCCTTTCTCCTAGACAACCACATCGAAATGTGACCTCTAAGGGAGAGCGTTCAGTTAAGAAAACCGAACATCAAGAGATTTTAGACTTAGATGTTGAGAACAGCTGATGATAATTCCTGTGCTGAGTAACAAGAAAGACAGTACAGTTTTGCTGTAGGGGAGAGTGGGGTAAAATGACCCAGTGGATGATTTTTGTCTTGTGAACATACATTCAGGAATTCCCATCATTCCTGTCAGGCTGTGGTGAAATGATGTGCCTTGTCAAAGCTAAGAGGCTCGTATGCATCCAGGGCCGGCGTCAGAGCGGATCTGCCGGGCTGGCATCTAATTGACTATGGGAGGGCACTATTGATCGTGAACTATATTCATATGAGCGACACTAGAGTGTGTAGGGGGGGCGTGGCAACTTGCTGGGGGGCCAATGCCTTTGAATGCCCCCCCTTGACGCCGGCACTGTATGCATCAGTGAAGCAGAGAGCTGTGCTGCAGGTTCTTTCATGTCAAAAAGGTCCAACCTGATCTCACGACTTTTTGTGCAGCCATCACGACATAAAATCTATTCAAATACGTGCTGCGATCATGCTTTAGGCCTTTTTTCGTGCTAGGACAGCGCTTCACTTTTTCGTGCTAGGACAACGCTTCACTATCCAATGTATTGTAGTGCGCACTGTGTAACATCACCAGTATCTGTGCTAACTGGTGACTGTTAGGTTTAGGATTAGGGTTAAGGTTAGGGTTAAAATTAGGGTTAAGGTTAGGGTTAGGGTTAGGGTTAGGGACTTTTCCTGTCTCACGGCCTTTCAACCTGTTTCAACCACTTTGCAAACAAAAACGATAAGGAATCAACTCATTATTTCTCTCCTACTGTCCCTCAGTCACCAGTTAGCACTGATCCTGGTGGTATTACACAGTGCACATTAAAATACATTAGGTAGTGAAGCGTTGTCCTAGCACGAAAAAAAGGCATAAAGCGTGATCACAGATCATTGAGGCAGTGGGCTGCCGCCAACAAGGGGCGCCCACGTAGCAGTGTGTGTAGACGGTACCTTTCTCAAGAGTACCTCAGTGGTGACACAAGCAGTTGGGATTTGAACCCCCAACCTTCTGATTGCAAGGTCAATGCCCTAACCACTAGGCCATCCAGCTGCACCCAATTAAAAGTATGCTGCTCTACCAGGCCCCATAAATTTCTGCTCCAGGTGAGGCTCGAACTCACAACCTCGGCATTGCTCTGCATTGTACTGCTGTATAAGTACCGCGCGCTAACCGATTGCGCCACTGGAGCTCCATATCTGTTGAGTTTCAAAAGAGAAGGCCCTTTTTACGATTTAAAAAGAGCTAATGATTTCTTCGAGTAGAGGTTGTGTGTATGACCTACTGTAGCAAAATTTAAGCCTTCAAAAAAATCACGTTGCTCCTTTTGATGAGCGAGACCTCAAAGCCGCAAAATCACACTCCGAACATTCGGAATATTAGCATATCAACTTGTGTTAATATTGCAATAACATTTTGGGATCTGTGAACTGAAATGGATCCAGATGCTTTCAATCAGGTGAACACATCATCTTCTACTCAGTGTCATGAGAAGGTTTGGCATGGCTTTTATTGTCAGTTAGAATGTCAACCAGACTGTCAGTCTGACCTTGTGCACAATCATTCATTGTTACAGTCATACAGGTTTTTGCCCAAACAATAAACATAAAATTGACAAGACCTGCAAACAAGATGTACTGCTGGTGATGGAATGTGAAGGTCAGAAATGTGATGGAAGATGAGACAGCTGGACAACATGGCCATGGAAACAAAAGTGAAGCAGGAGAACAATTAATCAGCTTCTGTGAGTACAAAGATTTTTATTAATTACTATTATTACTTTACACTTGGACATCACCAGATGGTGTTCACAGAAACCACATATGTGATATTCATTGTACCTAGAGATGGAGCAGATCTCTTTTGATGTTCAAGCTTCAAGTGAAGCTTGGAAAAGACAGTGAAACCATCAACTTCCCAAAATATGACCTGGAGAACCTGATTTTTTTTTTAAAGAAATCATTAGGACACCTTTTAAGCCCCAAAACTGGGTTTTTATTGCAGGCAAGGTCAAGAGAGCAAAAATCAAGAAAATAGAGATCAAGAAAATTTTAATGGAAATTGTTGCACTTTCAGCTTCACTGGCCATATTGAGGAAGGACTACACAGTTTTCACTCGTCACACAGCATTTATTGCTTTCTTCATAGCACTGGGAAACACTTCAATTGCTAGAAAAAACGCAATATTTTCTCACAGGGAGGCAGACGAGCAAGAGACATTTAAAATGATGGAACTTGTTCTTTATCAAAAAAAAAAATAATTCTGAAGGGCAAAACAGAAACACAGGAAACATAAAATGCATTGGTTAAAGAAAAGAGACAATGAGCTTGGAATGGTTGGTAAGGTTGTAGTTTATACAGCATAAATGTAAGCTAGCTAGCATAACAGCTACCAAGAGTAACAGCCAGTTGAAGTTTTACCAAGTCTTGCAGGACTGTGATCTGCATTGTGGGTTTCCTTCGGGGTCTCTGGTTTCTCCCACAGTCCAAAGACATGCATGTCAGGTGAATTTGGGATTCATAATTGACCGTAGGTGTGAGTGTGTGAATGGTGGGATGGCACCCCGCCTAGAGTGAGTCCCTGCCTCACTAGGCTCCGGATCCACACAACCCTTGTGTGGAATAAGCAATTACAGAAAATGAGTGAGTGAGTAAGATTTACATTGTACTAAACCCAGCTAGATTAATTGCTGATTTCCTCTTCCTGTAGCTTCTCTGCAAACTCTGAGTCATGTCTTGAATCTATTAAGGGCGTGTCAGTCAACATGGGAGTGTAACTGAAGTCCCCATCTCTGTTAGTCAAATTGCCCCTTCCTGCCAAATAATTGTCCAGGCCACACTGAATGAAGAAATCTACCATTTTCTCCTTGATGATCAGAGGTGAGAAGAATAACTTGTGAGAACGAATAAATTATACCACTTGAAAATTCAGAAAGCAGGGGTATGCAATGTGCATGACATTTTAAGAGATTTGAAGTTTTTCACTTGCACCATCCCCACCAGCCTGGGGCTGTGCATGTCATTAGCAGAAAGAGAGACAGGTACCAGCAAAAAGTGCCCGGCATCAGTCCCAGTCTAATAGGATCGGAAAATAAGAGCACGGTTTTGTACCAGCCCCCCTACACCATCATCACCTCACACACACACCGCTCCACTTAGAAGAGAGAATGCAAGTTAGGTCTGACTCTCAGGCGCCCTTGTGGGTTTCCTATTTTTGGATTCCATTGTAGGTCGTTGAAAAGCACTTAGAGGTTCTGAGTCATATTTGTTTACCACTGCTATCTGCCTCTTTCTCGCAGCACAATAAACAGTTAACATTTTAAATATGTCACCTAGATGTCCCCTATAAGTCATTCAAGCCTTTTAGTCAATTCTACACAGCCCTCTCTTTCTGCACCCGCTCACAGTCTTGGATGTACCCACAGTCTGTGTGTGTGTAGGTTTAGGTGTTTAGTATTAAGTATTAAGGTAGTAGCTGTTTAGCATTATCCTTCCAGCTGTAACCTCAGTTCAAGGACAGGTCCATCTCAACACTCATTGTCTTTGATGCTGTGTTCTCCCACGGAATTCTCAGAAAGGTAATGATTGCTGTGCTTAAGGAGATTATTTGGTCTTCAACAACACTGTCGGACACCATCACAGAGATTCCTGTCTCCAAGCACAGATAAGAAAGGCTTTCACAGCTAGCTCTTTTCCACACTTTAGCTGAGGACAGACTTGCTGCTAGCTCTGATGAGAAGAGGTGAAACTAGTACACACAGTCTGCCTGAGAAACCAACATGCTGCTCATTCAAGGCTGATCTGAAACAGTTTAAAGTAGATTTTGTTTTAATTCACTTATTTAAGTGCCTGTAATTGCACAAAAGGGATATTCCACTTTGTTCCTGTCAAGACTGGGGTTGGGTGGGTGGGTATATGATTTGTATCAAGACATGATTAAGGTGGTAGTGTGATGTGGCTTAACTAAATTATTAGTTAAATTATTTATTTGGCTAAAAAAATATTACATGTTTATATTTTACATCGGTTCAAACCTCATGCCGCCCATGATTTTTTTAAATTCTGTGTTTCATACACGGCGCATTGCTACATCCTTTAAACAAAGCAATTTTCAAAGCTTATGCATAATTCAGTTGTTAAGATGTAAACATAGCCATTCATTGTGTTTTGATGTGAAATGGTGCATTACTGATTTCTTTTATAAGGGTGGGTGTAGTGATGATGTCTACAATGTAAATATAGTTGCCTTATTTACCAAAAGCTTATCTCAATAATATTTTAAAACCATAATCTCAGACAGGCAGAGTTGCTGTACTGTACCTGAGTATAACATTTTGCACATTTGTACATGTAATCGCTGTCTATGAGGTAACCGTTAGCTGCATGATATGTGCCAGTTCCACTGTGAACAATTCTGACTGTAATATTCTACAGGTCAGCAAATTTCCACATCAAACCACTCTGAGGGATCATGATTACATCTTAACCATTTAATTATCAAAAATCAGTGGAATTCTTCTTGGAGGAAGGTCTGATGGACTCTGATGGACACCATCAGTATTTGATGAAAACCTAAGCCTTTTCTTATCATGCTTAAATTAATTTATTCTCTCTAACTTCATTCTTCCTGGTCATTAGGGAGTTGCTCCTGTCATTGGAAGTCTGTGGGTACGAATCCCAGGCACTAGTGCTTCATTTGAGTGAGTGGCTTAAATCCAGAGAACAATTTAGCACCGTTCACACTGCATGCTGTGCCGTGCTGTGGTGTGTTCACATATGACAAATGGACACTTTACACACTAAAGCTGCTCATCTAAACAAGATCGCAGGGGTGCTAGAGCATATCCCGGGGCTCATGGGGTGAAAGGCAGAGAACACACTGGACAGGGGGTCGGTCCATCACAGGAAAGAGATACAGAAAAACACATTCACAGCTAGGGGCAATGTAGCATCTGCAGTCCGTCTGACATGCAAATCTTGGAAACCGATGCGCCCAGCTGCTCACAAAGCTGTTTTTTTTAGTTCAGTATCTCCTTTGGGACATGGTCTGGCTTCAGTTGTGTGGTGCTGACTTGGTGCTCAGTCATGGTTCCCTTTGCACTAATCAAGTATGAGTGCATTGGCCATATCTTTGGCACAGAATCATGGAAAACCTCTCTCCCCCTCTCTCGCTTTCTCTCTCTCTCTGCTTATTCTTTGCTATGGCAGAGGGGATAGTATTGCAGTAATTAGTTGTGGCAGATCACATTAATCTTGTGCTTTCAGTGCAATATCAAGATGACACTCCAGGGCCACACTTGGAGAGGAGCTTTAAGGCTCCCTGCCTTAAAGCACAGTTCACTAAACACACACATCACAGACACACACACACACACACATGCACCCGAACCCCCCCAGGTATCACGTACACCTCCACACCTGCCAGGGGATGCAACCAATTAAGCACTGTCTAAGGCACATTCATCATTAACAGGCTGACACCAGTGCTTATGTAACAACAGGGAAACATCACCTTTATGCAGATGAACTCGGTCCACTCTATTTCATTTTCATTCCCTATATTACACTTGATAGTTTGATGCCTAAAAAAGACAACTTCAGTGTTTCGGTTGGCTACCTTCTCTAGGACACATTGTCCTAGGAGTCAGATCTGTGTTGGAAATGGCAAGATATTGGCATTCATTAGTCTATCTTTTCCTGACTTTGGCTGTTAAGTCAGTTACATATTCAGATGTGTCAGACCTGTGGTAGATGCACAAGCTCAGGGGCAGTGATTTAATGAGGCTCCATCCCTTTAATGGAATAGTAACACTGGCCATGGAACTGAACTGTTCACTAGTTGTAAGTGTTATTGATTTGTCTTCTACTTTCCCTCATATATTACAGGCTGGAATGGAAAATAATGCATTTCATCTATACTTATTATAGTACTTGAGAACATTTTCCCTGTAAAAATACATTTCTGGGTAGAATTATTAGAGGTACTAATTTTAGAGTAGAATTTTAGAGGTGAGTAGAATTTTAGAGGTACTGTCCTACTTTAAAGTCGATGTGATTTGGACACTACTTCTATAATGTGATGTGCATTTCTGCGAGAAGCACAGTATCAGGGATGCCACATGAACTTGCTGAGCAGATCACTCAGTGATTGAGGGTAGAAGAAAAATTATTGTGTGGGTTAATATTTAACAGCTGGTGCATTGTGATGTAATCAAAGCTCAGAAGCTTTTTTAGAAGTCAAAAGTCACAAAACCTTTACTGTGAAAAACCATAGTCACAACACAGTGAAAGACTATAGGAAAACAGCAGTGATGAATCCTGCTTAATATGACCCAATAATTTAATAAAGAGGTCAGTTTTTATTTCAAGATGACTTTTGAATAACCAACACCACAGTTCAAGTGTCTGCCTGGTTCAGACATTCTGTGCAGTGGAGACTGAGGGAGAAGACACTCCCACTTACAATAAAAATACACAGTGCATTTGTCATTGATTTCAAATGTGTTAAAGAAAAGCAGATTTTTTATTAGCTAAATTTGCTTCCTGAAACCCATGGAAATCATTTCACAGCTCAGTCTCCAACCTCCAGCCTAAAGAAGCACGTAGAGAAGCAATTAGGTAAGTGGCTAATTAGTTTTCAGATAGGTCAATGTCAAGTTTGGAGTGGAGCAAGTGTGTATTATATACTATACTTGTCAATACTGTATATCACAACATAAAGATTAATATACTTATATACTAATATTATTCAGAGACTGAAGATTCTATTCATAAATTGGTTTGTATAAGTCTAAAGATTATATCTGCCCCTCACCCCATGACTCACAATAGGAAAACCTTTCTGACTGCTTTGGACCTGCTGGTGTTTCTCATATTACATCCAACAACTCACTGACATCCTAAGTCCACTTATCCACTGACCTGAGAGCTACAAGTTTGGAAAGTAGGCCATGTTTTCCACTATTTAAATAGAAAATATGTTCCTGTTGAAAATACTGTTTTGTTGCTATGTGAAATGCATTTTTGGCAGTGTTAATGTAGCCTGACATTTTTCCTGACAACTCTGTCACTCTGTGTCCTCACAGCTCCATCATCCAGTCCCCAACACACACCTACATCCACAGTTTCAATCCTGCATCACAAACTCACAAACCTGTTTGAGTCACATATTTATAGACCGAAGCTCCATGGATGCAGCTGTAGTTGTTTTCACATTTCTTTTTAGAAGTGCCCATTTTATTCATTATACCTCTTTAATTTTCCTCCATCTTTACAATAATGCTGCTTTTTTCTAATGTTTTTGAGCGTTTTGGTTGCGTAAGCTTCATTAGCATCTTTCTGCTGACAAGAGCTGGGTCATTTGCAGGGCCTCTAAATTATCTTGCTAATTTGTGTCTCTTGGAACTGTTCACTGTGATTCACTTTGAGTGGAATTATATTTCTTGTGTGTTTTCATAATGAAACCAGCCAGCACAATCCTAATTGAAATTTAATGGTGGCCACAAGTCATCAGGGCCATCTTGTGTCAGCTTGTAGGTCATTTAAAAACATGTCATTAGCATGCTCGGATAGATTCTTAGCTTTTTGTCATCTTACGCCCTGTCCTCTCAGATGCCTAAACCTTTTTAATTAGCCTACAATCTTTGACCACATTTGCATGCATATGGATATACGCCTGAAAATGGAAATCTGCATCTGAGGTCAGAGAAAAGTCTGAAATATGAAGAGCACCAGAAAAACACACTGCAATTCTACACCATTTTCTGTCTTCCTCAGTCAAAGACTTGCTAGTAATCAGCTACAGTTGTTCTCTACGACCTCCTGCTGATGTAAAATGTACAAAATATGGGCAAAGTATTGGGACAGGCCCTCTACTTATTGAATTCAGATTGCCCCTTACTTCCAGTGCAGGGCAATCTTAATGCTATTCCAGCATAAGTGTGCCCCAGTGCACAAAGCAAGGTCACGAATGGGCAAATTTAGTGTGGAAGAATTTGATTGGCCGCACAGAGCCCTGACCTCAACCCCATCTAACGCCTTTGGGATAAACTGGAACAGAGATTGTGAGCCAGACCTTCTCATCCAACATCAGTGTCTGACCTCAGTAATGCTCTACAGAATGAATGGGTACAAATCCCCCACAGAAACTCCAAAATCTTGTGTAAAGCCTTCCAAGAAGAGCAGAAGCTGTTATAGCTGCAAAGGGGGACCAGCTCCATATTAAAGTCTATGTGTTTGAATGCAATATCGTTGGTCTAATGGTCAGGCGTCCCAATACTTTTGTCCAGATAGTGTATTTCGGAGTGGTGTTTTGACAGAAAATATTTGGAAATACCTTAATGAAGGCCAGTATTCCAAAGGCTACATGACATGTATACAGCTCAACAGCATGACTGTTTAAGTGTTCCCTTTAATTTTTTGAGCATTATACAAAAGCTAATCATGATAACTCACATTAACCTACGTAAACATTTTTAAAGGCTTAAGTACTGGTTATCAAATCATTTTCTGAAGGGAAATGACACCAAATTTGAGTAAAACAGTCTTTATGATAACTGGTACTTGTATGTATTTATAAATGCTTGTGTAGATTTATGCCAGTGGTCATGAAAGGGGTATGTAGGTGCCATGAAGCCTTGTTAATACTGATTCTTTCCTATAATGTTTTACATGCTAACTGTACGTGTGTTTAGCTGTGTTTCATGATTTCATGAACTCCACAGAACCTACCAGATTACAGAATGAATGCTTTTCTGATATATTCAACAGAAAGAGACTTAAGAATGTTGAGATTGTCTTATTTCTGCGACATGACAAATACTGCAAGGATTAAGTGCATGAGCAGGCTGGATGAGGGTGTGTGGGAGCGCAATCATCCCCAGTGGCAGTTACGACCTCCTCTGCTCTCTCTGCTGTTTGCTGTTATAGCCATGACAGCATGAGTGGAGCCCAATTGTCTGCAATCTGGACTCATAACAGCTAGTGTGTGCATGTGTTTATGTGTGTGAGTGGTAGGGAGAGACACAGTTTATGAATACACAGTGTACAGAATATAAATGTGTCAATCTTCAAAGTGAGAAGATGCATTGTTATTGCTTGGTCATTGCTTTTAAGTGGTAATTATAAAATACTCGATTTCTGACGATGAACAGGATAAATTCTTGAGTTATCAGGAACAAATAAATGTCATCTTAATTTGGCAATTCTAACATAGTCTTTAGAATAAAAGTAAGCTCTTGGGATTAAATTCTAACAAGAGAACAATACATCTCTTTTTTGCTTTAACGGTAGGTGTTTAAGTGTTGGGGGGGTTGGAGGGTTTTAAGGAAACTCATTCTTTTGGCTTGTAATACTCGTGCTCTCAGTCTGTTCAGAGAGACATTAATCTCATGAGCATTAATGCTGGAGAAAGCATAATTGATTTTGACGAGATTTTTCCTGGACCATTTTCAGCAAAAAGAAGTTGCTTTGTAGCATCTGATGATTAATTCATACCAGTTAATTATACATTTGAATATGCTGCCTCTAAAGGCATGTACTAGTTTAAAAAAGAAAGAAAGAAAGAAAGAAAGAAAATAAATAAATAAAGGCATTTACTGGTCACTGCAGTGTATTATGACAAAGACAGTGATGGTCTGGAGGTGATCCAGTGCAACTGATATTAATAATCAGTGCAGACTGAGGTGTGAGATGGTTGTTCAGTTGATGAAGTGATAACTGATTTCGCTTATCCTGTGTGGAAATAATCTGTATTCAATATAGGCCTCATTTACCATTTTAGCGTCTTTGGTGTGAATGTGAGGAATCAGTGAGGAACTCTCCTGCTTTAGGTACACATTCCTGCTGTGGTGCTTAAACTGAGTGCGCCACCAGGATTATATTCCTTATGACAATTACATTTATCTGAACTTTACAGAACATTACTGAAAAACATTATCAGCAGCTCATTGGATCTATCAGCAATTTGTGTATAGAAGGAAGAGAGGAATGAAGGAAACAATGGGAGTACACATATGTTCTTCTTATTGATTTTACCACATAGCTAAACGGTTACTAATTGACCAGATGACAAGTGATTTGTGTGGCTTTGGATTTCCTTATGAACAAAAAATCCAATGAGAATCTGGTGAAAGCCCCATTCGCTTTCTATCCTTTTTTACTTGCTCTGCATCCTTATTTTCAAGATAAGGATGAGCCCCCATATCTTAAAAATAATGTGCAAAAAAAACATTAGCAGTTCCTTCCACCAAAATTTTAGCACCATCTTGTGTTACAGAGAGCCACAAAGCGGCCTCAATATGAGATTCAGCTCAGCTGTTTTAATACTAGTTTTAATTGTGCAAAATTAGTGCAAATGTCATTTTATTCCAGCCCCTCATTTCTGACTAATTGTATTCAGTTCTCTTTTACTTCTGGTAAACATCAGTTGTTTAGTTCTTCTGTCCGTTTAGGAGCTGTTTAGGAGCTACATCAGGTGTCACAGTGTTCTTCAGAATCTGGCCAAAGGGGCTGCCGCTGAAATGCTATCTAATGAATTCACATTTGTATGAGCTAAATTAGAAAATTAGGAACGGTTAATTCCAGTATAAAGTGAATTGTGTGATGGCTGCTGTGAAAACAGTGTCACAAATAACAGCACAAGCATGAAGCTTCTTAACCAATCAGGTCATGTCATCAGAATAAGCTGTTGTGTAATTGGAAAACAGAGGAATTATGATAATTGTTTTGAAATTAATTTGAAATCTCTTCAGATCTGTTGTTTATGAAGGTTTTCACATTTATTCAAACGTGAGCCTGTTACGTTTGTTTGTCCAGTTACAGGGTTCTTCAAACAGTGATGCAGAGGGCTCAGAAAACCGAGGGTACCAGAAAGGGTTCTTTGCATGATGCCACAAGAGAACTACTTATGGTTCTTAAATGTAATGTAGGTCAGTTTGAGGTGCTCCACTAAATGTTAAGAATTTCTAGCAGAAGTGTTAAATGTCCTGAACAATGTGTGCTAACTTGTTTAGAACTTTAGACTGAACTTGGTCTGAGACTTGTTTCTATTGGCATGACTTGGGACTTGTTATCAACAACTCAGTGGCTTCTTCTCACCTCAGAAAGGGTTGTACCACAGATGTGATGTACCACAAATGTGTGAAGTGATGAATTAGTGTTGTTTCTGTGAGCATGGATGCAAGTGAAGGAGAGAGACATGCAGTTATAAACACTTCTTCATGAGTTTTGAACTTATACCCTGAACTTTGAAGTTATACCCTGACCAAGACAATGAACTAACCAACAATCATTCTAACAATTGCTTTTTAATATTTTAGAAGGTGACATATAGTGCTCAGTTAAGGTATCCTCTTAAAAATTAGTTTCTTGGAACGGGTTATTTGTGTGATGCCACAGAACCTTCCAGTGGACAGATCTTAAAAGAACATACATGAGACAAGTATGAATAACCTTATTAAAGCTCAAAGCAACACTGTATAACGCTATTGCACCCACAGCTTTACACTGGTGAAGAATTTGATGTGAATGTTTTTTATATTTTCAAATGGTTTTTTACACTCATGAAAAATTGTTCAACACTTTATATACGATGAAACTTTATAATACTGCTTCACATAAACATTTAGAGAGACATTTTCTCAAATTTAAAAAGGGGCACCAACCAAAACTTAACATGCCCAATTACAGCAATCAATATTCGTAGAGAATATGATGTGTGATCTCAGTACAGAACAAATCATACTTTATGGTTACACCTTGGAAGCTTATACTTTTGTGATTGTTATTTAAAGATTACTCACTTACAGGCTGCTCTCAGTTGATCAGTTGATGCAGGACCTACTAGTGTCTAGCCCAGCAAAACAATCAGAGAGTAAAATGTGACCTTCAGAACCAGACTCACTATATTGTTGGCTGGCTGCTGCACTACTGCACAATTTCCTGGTGAAGTGTAAAACTATAGACCTAAATATAACACAACAAGCCAAGAGGTGCGAGACAAACTGATTACCGTGAAACGAAAGCTGACCATCTCACATGTCACAGACTAACCATCTCTGTATGAAGCGCGCAGAAATCTCACTTGTGTACGAGCAGATATTAGATTGGTTTCGTTTTAAACAATTTTACTCTGTAGTTTTGTCTAATTAGTGTATTAGACTTTGGTTGCCCGTTTAAACAACATATCAATCCAAAAATTCCCCAGAAGGGGCTGGTGGTGGTTTGTGGTTAGAGAGTTGCCCCTGCAATCAGAAAGTTGTGAGTTTGAATCCTTGAACTGCCAGTGGCACACTGAGATACCCATGAGTGCTGCTTCACTGGCTGCCTGCTGCTTCACTTGGGTGAATGGATTAATTGCAGAGAATAATTTAGCACTGTTCATACTGTGTGCTTTGACGAATGGACTCTTTACACTAACACAAGTGATCCCTATTTAGAATCAACACATGGATTTCAGCTCAGACGGGAATCAGTAGTTATTGACCTGTTTATATCCATTCAATCAGTGGTTTGTCTCTGTAACCAGTAGGCTAGGTTATAGCCTTGTGTGTGTGGGAACTGCAGAAATACTGAATACAGTGAAAAGTAAACAAAAGAAGTTTGGACCACATGTTCTCTCAGATCATTCTGTGTTCAACCAAGGAAAACAATTTTTACTTCAAAAACACTATTATTGTACTAAAGAAACTGAATTAAGTGCTGGACATAAGAGCTTGTAACTGTAAAATTATAATATGATCATCTTTTGGCTATATTTGTTCCTCTTGAAAGACAACAGCTTCAGACTTCAGAAGCAAAAGCCACAAATTGAATCAAATGTAACCTTTTGCCTGATCTCTTGTAACTTAAGTTAATGAAGCTGTAGACCAAGCTACAGCTGTCCAATTAGACTAGGAAATGCTTGTAATTATTGAAACTGTTAACCAGTTTACCTAATATGAATGTGTGGTTGTTCTTTCATTTTGTTTTATTTCATTTCAGATGTGCTGCACTACTGTTTTGCAACAACAAAACGATGTAATCATGTTTATCATCTGGGATTTTAAAGTGCTTTTTCGAACAGCAAAAGCTCTAGTAGTCTAGTGTAAATCAATGGAAATGGCAATATTTGTGAAGTTCATTTAATTACCGACAATTTCACTAACCTCTCAGCCAACATTTCATGATCAGTTGTTTGAAGGTACTGCATGCTGTGATTTTGTAAAGTAGCGTGTCCAGCTCATTTTACTCTGCTGATTTTCTCAATCATATAAGTCTAGAACTGAGGCTGATTATAAGTCAAACCTCTGACAGTGTTTTCAAACTTTAACAAAGTGGATCACCTACGTTGGGAAAAGGATGTTAATGTTGGGAAAAGGATGTTTATGTTGGGAAAAGGATGTTTATGTTGGGAAAAGGATGCTGATATGCTGGGACCATGTTGCTGAGGGTGAAGCTGCAGGGAAGAGGAGAAGCAGAAGTCCTACCCGGAGGTTTATGGATGAGGTGAGGGATGACATGCAGGCAGTTGGTGTGAGCGAGGAAGCTGCAGAGGATAGAAACAAATGGAGACGGTTGATCCCCTGTGGTGACCTCTATTCAGTAGAAGAAAGACCAGTGTGGTGCACCATAGTTAAATTCTTAATGTGCTTAATTTATATCATATTTATATAATCACAGGTTATATGTGTTTGAAGGAGTTTGGTTGAATGGAAAATATGATGACCTATCCAATTAATGTATTTATTTATTTTTGAAAAAGACTCAAAAACCAATTCCTAAAACATTTCTTCTGTCATAATTGATGTGCACTTTATGTAGGAGTGTGCCATGGGTGTGGGCTACAAAGAAGGGGGTGGGATGTAGAGGGAGCAGAAGGGATCAGAGGGTTTACATGTCATGTCGGCTAAGGTAAAGAGGACACAAATGCTGGAGTTAACAAATGTCAGACAGACTTCAATGACAGAAAAGCAGGTGCTTTTTTGACCGCTGAGGGCGTGGCAGAGGCGGCACAGACAGGACAATAAGTTTCCAAAGGGTTTAGAAGTAACCAGTTGGCAAAACCTTGCTCTGCCAAAGCATTCACAAAAAACTTCCATAATTATTCAGCAATCTTAACGTTGCTTTGCCCAAAAATACTGGTGCACAACTAAGCAACTATATCCTGAGTGGTCTCAACTGCAAATGCACTCAAATCATCTCTTTCTACATTTATACTGTACTAACAGAAGGCCTATGTTATTGTTATAGTTTCTGATCTAAAAACGTTTGGAATTTTGTAGTATTCTTGTGACATCATTAGTTACAACGTTTTAATAATAATCAACAATTACCTTTGCAAGCAAAAGTATCCCTCATGTCGTCTCTTCACTGTCTTCAGTTGCTGTCAAATGCTGTGTAATGGAGAATTTGGAGGGGCTTCTTATTCAGAGGATATAAACGAAGCAACAAATCCCATAAATGTCACATGTCAAGTACCATTTCTGTCATAAAGATGAACTACTACTTGGTCATAGCCAGCACATATCAGTTCCTTGCTGTGCTAGAATCCTTGTAGCCTGAGATGAACCATGCTCACACTCATCCACTATTAATTACAGGAGCTGCACAAATCACACCTACTAGAAAGAAAAAGAGGAGAAAGGATGAGGGAGTTGATCAATAAAGAAGCAATTCACAGAGGATGCCCACTTTTCTAAAATGTTCCATTTTCTACCTCTAACTGGTACAATTGACTATCTTCTTCTAGCAGAGCGGGGCTGGGAATAGCACAGGGACCTATATAGTGTTTGTTAAATTTTTTTATTGATTTTTGATGGATGATTTCATATACTGCATCAGTCCACAAGAAACCTCGCATGCTTGTAGCCCCACATGTCTGAGATAAAACAATGCTAGTGCCCCCTGAAGTAGAGTAGACACAACATCCTCTTGGACAATACCTCAAATAAGCTTACATTTTGAAATTTGGTTTGGTTACACTCTGCCATATTTGTTCACATCTCCTAAACTTTTATTTGGTTGCTCAACAAAAATGGCTAACAATTGCCATTCAAAATTCAGCAGCCAAAATATGCCTGTGTGAATAGCCAAGCCTAATGAAATTTTGTGGCATGTCATTTAAAAGCTATTTGCCCAGTTTCAGACAAATCAACCATAAGATGTCATTAAAACAACACACAAAGTGTTTTCCTCTTGTCAGTTCTGGGAGTTTGTTAGTGGGAACACGTGACAGAAAGACCAGCCTTAAACCCAAGGCAGACACCGCTCCGCCGCACAAATTGCCACCCATAGCAGCTACAGTGTCCAGCCAGCCCATAGCCATGACCAGGACCCAGCTGCAGCTGCAGTGGGAATGGCAGAAACGGCAGGAGGAGGAGCTGAAGGAGCAGTTCCTGACCGTGGTGAGCCTGCTTGAGGAGCAAGCCAACCAGCAGCTGCAGCAAGCGCCGGAGGCACCAGGGACCCTGCGAGCTCTGGTCATTCGTGCACTGCCTGGGTGGCGTTCAAGCCGACGCTCCGAGACCGAGCTCCCGAGGGCCGAGGCCGTGCTCCTGAGACCCGTGCCAGCACCCCGAAGATGGCTACAGCCTCCTACACCAGCCCCCCGGCTTAACCCACCTGCACCAGGTAGCATAGAGAGGGTTAGTGTAGGAAAAAGAGCTAGTAGCCCGGAGCTGGTATACTTATTGGGCCCCTTAGAAGAGTCATTAGGCTCTTTAGTAGAGCCTTTAAAGCCTACAGTTCTAGCCATAGCCCAAGAGCCCGTAACTTTGTCTTTCGCCCAAGAGCCTGTAACTTTGGCCTTCGCCCAAGAGCCTGTAACTTTAGCCTTAGCCCCAGCAGACAGACCTTTAGCCTTAGCCCCAGCAGACAGGCCTTTAGCGGACAGGCCTTTAGCCTTAGCCCCAGCGGACAGGCCTTTAGCCTTAGCCCCAGCAGACAGGCCTTTAGCCTTTGCCCTAGCAGACAGGCCTTTAGCCTTAGCTCCAGCGAACAGGCCATTAGCCTTAGCTCCAGCGAACAGGCCTTTAGCCTTAGCCCCAGCAGACAGGCCTTAGCCTTAGCCCCAGCAGACAGGCCTTTAGCCATAGCCGTAGGCGCCCAGGAAGGACCTGTAGAGGCGAGCGAGGAGCAAGAACCTCCATCAGGGGAAGGGGGTCTCCTCCTGAATTTTTTGGGGGGAGTACTGGGGTCGTTGAGGGCTCCAGTGGCGCAAATGGAGATGGCTCCACCCCCCAGGGCAGCGAGGAGCTTCCCCAGGATGCCGGTGGTACCTGTGGAGAGGGCTCCCACCCTGAGGACAGCGAGGGGCCCGAGGACAGAGAGGGGCTTCCCCAGGACGCCAGTGGTACCCGTGGAGAAGGCTCCATCCCCGAGGACAGCGAGGGGCTTCCCATAAGCTCCTGTGGAGCCAGGGGTGAGGGTTCCACCTCTGAGAACAGCGAGGGGCTTCCCATAAGCTCCTGTGGGGTCCGTGGAGAGGACTCCGTCTCTGAGGACAGAGGGAGGTTCCCGGTAGAGGGCCCTGCCCCCAGTGACTGCAATGAGTTCCCCGCAGAGGGGCTCCCTGGAGGGGGCTCCACTCTACAGGACACGGAGGGGCTCCCAGTAGGGGGCGCCACTCCAGAGGACATGGAGGGGCTCCTGGTAGGGGGCGCCACTCAACAGGACACGGAGGGGCTCCCGGTAGGGGGCGCCACTCAACAAGACATGGAGGGGCTTC